>JAULBX010030265.1:0-16472 GCA_032358255.1 Heterotrichella gracilis
GGTACGTGGACCAGGTTGTAGAGTTGATCAGTACGGTAGGATCTGGATCAGTACGGTAGGGTTCAGGACTGGCCGGGTGGGACACTCTGGTTGTGTGCACCTGGAGGTGGTAGGAAGCTGGGGGAACTCTGTTGATGGTATACGTGCATCAAGACTCTTGACGATGTCATGGGGACGAAAGGGGCTAGGGAGTAAACTTGGGCATGGAAGGGGACCGCTGTGCACGCGGTTGCACAATTCCGCTAGTGCACCCACACACACCGTCCTTTGTGCACTCCCACATGCCACCCCTCCTTGACCCCCTCGCACCCCCCACCATGCAGCTCGACGAGCAGCTGGCCCAGTCTTAAACCCTAGACCCTAAACCCTCCTGCACCCCACACACCCCGCAGCTTGACGAGCAGCTGGCCCAGTTTTTTTTCGTCCTAAACCCTAAACCCTTCTGCACCCCCCACCCCGCAGCTTGACGAGCAGCTGGCCCAGTCTGGCCTCATCGGCCCCTGCAAGCTGCTGCTGACCCCGCTGCAGCGCGCGCGCATGTACGTCAACGCATACCCGCACTTCCCAGACGTGGTCCAGCTGGCGCACATACTGGCGGCGCAAAAGGAGGAGTCGCTGCTGGCGCTGTGAAGAGAACCCTAGCCAAGGGTACGGCTAGGGAAGGGAAACCCTAGCGTAGGGTGCGGGATATGGCGCAGCGCACGCACCTGTTGGCGGATCAGGGGGAGGGGATGTGTGTCGGGGTTGTGGCCACACCCTAGGTTAGGGCGCAGCTGAAGCGCCTGCTGGGGCTGTGAGCAGGCACAGCGTAGGGTTTGGCGGGGAAGAGTAAACCCTAGCATGGGCTGACGCAGCTGGGTGGGAACCCTAGGAGCAAGGAGCGTTGTGGACTTGGACGTGAGCTGGAGCCATATTACCAGACCATAAGGAAACCCTGCTTTTGGGGTTTGGGGTGCAGGAGTATTCAAGCGTTGCAAGGGAGCCGGCATGCGACGAAGGCAGTGGGAGGACCGTTTTTGGAAGCAAGCTGTTCAAGTTGATACCTCTTACAGGTACACTACCAGTGATGGTTCTGTACTTGAAAGAGGCTCAGTAGGGGCGCATCAATCAAGGGGTGTGGTTGCAAGCGGGGGGGTCAGGTTCAGCAGCACTTATGGATGGGCACGGGTATCTTTGAGGGTGTGTGTGGTTTGGCATGGGTCGACAGCTTGCAGGGGGGGAAACAAAGTGCACACTGTTATTGCAGTACATGATTTGGGTGCCATTGCTCAATGAATTGTGGGTGATCCACCCATCCCCTCAGGGGCAGTGTCTCGTATGGAGGCACTGCTACCCAGACATACTATGCAGCGTGTGTGTACTTTGGTTAGCACGGTTGATGCACGTTTGTCACTTGGGTTGCGGGTATCTATTGCACCTCCCGCTCAATGGGTATGTGCCACAACTAATATTAGTCCACAAGTGTATCATTTGCGTTGTCATTTAGCCTAAAAATGGGTACTTGTACTGTCAGCAGTATTTTTTGTTGAACATTGGTTCTGTGATGTGGTAATTTCCCTATGCATTGGATTGGCCCTGGGTTTAGACTACGTGAATGGGACTGTTTTTCCGTTAGAATCGACGAGTTCATAGGCGTTGAATCAGTACTGGCTGGCCCAGGGCACTCCTGCTGGGCTCAGGGCCCGGCGCAGTACATTGTATCATAAATCAAGTATTGTAAGAAAAAATCGGAATCCCCTGAGAAACCACATAGTGTGCAAGCGCTTTAATTGCCACCGTACATGTGCAGGCAGCCTGTACAGCCGCTGTACACAGGCTTTGCACAATCATGTCATCATACACAATACCATGGAAAGAAAACGCCCAAGGCGTGCATATGGGCCATGGAAAGAAAACGCCAGGCGGCATTATTCATACCTGTCAGACTCTGAGAAATGAATCAGTCCTGAACTCCCGTGATGTCAGGAGTCCTGAGCCAGCGGTGAGAAGCTTGGCACAACTCAGTTTGCATTCAATGCAGTGCATTTTCTTCTGCTTCAGTTGTTACAGATTATCACCGCTAGTATCGTACAGCCCACGAAGGTTGCATGTCTCACTGAGCAAAGCACGGGGTGCAATGTACAACTCTGAACTGGACAACCAGTGCAACAAACATAAAAAGGTCTTGATGATGTGTTGTTCATGCAATGACACCAAACATGACTAGGCAATGCGGCAGCCGTTGCTGCAACAGACATTCAATAAGCTGGCCAAAGTTTGGCTTGCCTCAAGCCTCAAGCCGCCGGCTCGTTGACCCAACAGGCTAGCAGTGCAGTGCCATCAGGTGCTGTTCTATCAACAGTTTCTGACACTACTACGTGACCATACAAGCCATACATTTCTGCTCACTGGTAAATAATTAACCATCCATAGACTAGATGGAAAGGTGGAAAGATGAAAAAACCATTATACATCTCAACTGAGTGGCACACACATTTCAGAACACAATTTGTTTCAGCTGCCAACATTCTCGTCTCAACTTGCCCTTTGCCACCAGCCCATGTCATCTGGCCATTATGGCAGGGTGCAACTGAACAATAGATACATCAAACGCTGACCAGCAACCACAGGATCCATCTGCCAACCGCCGCAGCACTGCGGTGGTGCGTTTTGTCTTGGTCTGGGAAGCGCCGTCACGTTGCCTCACATAGGAGGATGCGTGTCTGCCAGCAGTTGCCTGCCTGCAATGGAAAGATTATGGGTCAGTCTTGAGCGTCTTAGGGTTTGAGGTTTAGGGTTTAGGGTCCCTAATATCACCAGCCTTGTGCGCAAAGGACATTGCCAGGCAATGACAGGCTGTCACTGAGGGACAGGTTAAGCAATACAACTTAGAGTACACCCTGAGCAAAACCTTGCAGTAATAACATCACAGCGTGATTGGTCACCAAGCATAATTGGATGGTATTCCAACTGCTGCTGTTTGTAGCTGCATTTGTTCCGTTCCTACTCCTTTGCCATTGGGATATGCACTTGAGCAAAGTCCCACGAAGGGGGCAGCCACCTGCCATGAGGACCCTAAAATCTCCATCCAAAACCCTAAACCCTAAACTCTAATCCCCACCTGGCATTTACTTGCCCCAGCAGCCCCATGGAGGGCAGCCACCTGCAAGATAACATCCCACAGCAGCATTAGTGCAAGGTGTGTTTGTATTTAGTGTTTATTTACTGTTGGGATGCACCAGCCGGGTATACATGCATGCATGACAATGGAACCATGAGTATCGCAAGCTGGGTACATTTCAAGCCACGACGCTCTACCGCATGGTGTCACACAGGGGTACTTGAATCCATAAAGTAAAACACCCAGATAGGGAATGTTGCAAGTGGTTGATGATGTGCATGTATGCTGTGCCTGCATGCATCAGCTACCCATCCATGGAAAGGCAGTTAAGGTCAAGGTGGTGGCGGAACAATGCATGGAGATCAGGAACTACACCAGGAGCGTTGCAGCTGCCTGGCTGCATACCACTGGTGAAAAAGTTTAGGGTAAAGGGTTTGAGGTCATATAACTTTAAAAATGTTGCGGTTCAGGGTTTAGGTTTTGGGGTTTTATGTTGCGTACCGCTGGATGATGAGGAGGCCCCAGAGGATGATGCCCCAGAGGAGGACGACGACCCGCTCTTGCCACCGCTGGATGATGAGGATGCCCCGCTGCTGGAGGCCCCAGAGGAGGAGGAGGAGCCGCCGGGGTTGCATGGCGGCCAGGTCCAGGGCTGGCAACCACCACCTGCGTCACACCACGCAGTTTGTTTTCAGGGTTTTGGGACTTCTGGCTCTGGGGTTGTTTAGGCATTGCATGGCGGCCAGGTCCAGGGCTAGCACCCACCACCTGAACCAAAATCACGCAGGTCGGTTAGGGTTGTGGTGTTCCTGGTTCTAAGGGTTCCTAGGTTAAGGAGTTGGGAGGGTGAAAGCATTGCATGGCGGCCAGTTCCTTGAACCTGGTTTAAATCACAGTTGTTTATAGGGTTTCTAGTTTTCTAGGGTTTTTTAGATGGAAGTCACACAGGTCCTTTTAGGGTTTTGGGGTTCAGGATTGAGGTATTAAAGTTTCAGGGTGAAAGGTGTAGAGAGTAAAGGCGGGCAGGTATGGCTGATACTGGGTGAAACCACCATTGTTCAGCATCAACCAGCAGAGGGTTCACAGATACAATGTTTCTGGGCTGAGGGGCTCAGGGACCGAGGGCGTATGCAAGGTTGGCATGCACACCACCCCCACTGGCAGGTCAACAAATCAAAACCATTATATTGCAAACTCTCGCAGAGTTTGCAACTACAACTGCAAACACGGTGCAACACTCGACATCAAGGAATAGTGCAACTGCAAAGAATGGGAATACCAAGTTGTAACTCCTTGAGGCTTGCACTTTGTTGCAAAATTCAACTCTCAGCCAGGTGCCTATGGTAATGCGTACTAATTGCTGGCACAAAATCAGCTTCAAATTGCAAACTGCGCCTGCTAGGCTGCCTAGAAAAACCCTGCGTGTTTCTGCTACAGCTCGATTAGGGTTATCGGAGTACAGGGTTTCAAGCCTAGTATGGTTCTTATTTTGAGTGCTTACCGCTGGATGATGAGGATGCCCCAGAGGACGATGCACCAGAGGAGGAGGATGAGCCGCTGCTCTTGCCACCGCTGGATGTTGAAGAGGCACCGCTGCTGGAGGCCCCGGAGGAAGAAGAGGAGGAGCCGCTGCTCTTCCCACCTGTGAGCCATCACCCGGTCAGGGGTTGTGGGTTAGAGGCTAGGGTAAGGATAAGGTGAGGGTGGGGGTAAGGGTGAGGGTGAGGGTCCGCACAAGGCTGGCATGCCACCACCACAAAGGTATGGCACGTCAAATTCCCAGGATCCCTCAATGCAATTTTTTTAAACAATCTAGAATGTACAATTGCAGCCTCACAAGTGCATCCCTCTTAACTACAGCTGGACTTGGAAATCCGGCCTCTACCTGACAGATTTCGCACGTTACAAAGTGTAATATGCATTTGCTACAAAGTACAGCCTTCTATTGGAGATGTTGTGGACTAGCTTTTTATTTAGATGTATAAAATGTTGGATGATAAAAAATGATTACTACTGAATATAAACCCATAATATAATCCATCCAAATCCTGCTGTGGCACAAGCTAGTTTGCGCAGCCAAGTACAAATATTGACTGTAACAATTCTGCAGCCCGGCCATTTCACAAGTACAAATATAATGCTGTCCAAATAATAATAAAAATAAATAAAAATGATAGGTATTCTGCTGCTAGGCGCACTTACCGCTAGATGACGAGGATGCCCCGCTGCTGGAGGCCCCTGAGGAGGAGGAGGAGCCACTGCTCTTGCCACCTGCACACATCACCCAGCCAGATATTTGGGTTGACCTTTAAACCGCTTTGCATGCATGCATCAGGAAATTACTAGGGTAGGGTAGGGTAGGGGCCCATGCATGGTCGGCATGTCATCACTACGTGGGGTACCCAGGCATTTCAAATGTTGGCAACAGGATTCCTCAAACATTGGAATTCCAGCTTGCAGAACTGGCGCTGCGATCCTAATGGTGCAGCTGCAGTTACAGCTTTCTGACTGAAGGGGTTTCATGGTGGTTGCTCAACTTCCTGACCGCCCCCAATGTGATCATCTGGAGCGCGGTGTTCATTTTGTACTATGAAGAGTTAAATACGTTTTGCAAATGCAACAAATTGCAGCTGCTAGCATTCCAAATGAATAATGAATAATAATGAGGGGGGAAAACAAAACACCCACAGGATTGATACTGCGTACTACGTACTAGCTCATATCCTAAACATGTCTTTTTCTGTGACACATACTAGTATGCCCATCAATTGGCAAATGCGGTCAAGAGTAATACGGCAATGATAAGTCCTTTATTATCTTATCACCCTTAGTGCTGTATATTCTGCTGCAAGGGGTGATGATATAATAGTAGGGGGGTACTCACCGCTGGATGAAGAGGATGCCCCGCTGCTAGAGGCTCCAGATGAGGATGACGAGCTACCGCTGCTCTTTCCACCGCTGGATGTTGAAGAGGCGCCGCTGCTGGAAGCCCCGGAGGAGGAGGAGGAGCCGCTCTTGCCACCTGCGCACCATCGCGCAGCGGAGGGTGTTAGGGTACAGGGGTTGTGGGTTTGGGGCTAGGGTGAGGGACTAGGGTGAGTGGTCACCTCTGTTGGCACAAATTAGGATTAAGGATGTGGTATGGGCAAAAATAAGGCTGCCTAAAGCCACGTGCTTCTACTGCGACATGGTTTCTGATGTATACATGGCATATGCATGGTTTCCTTACCGCTGGACGAAGAGGATGCGCCGCTGCCGGAGGCCCCAGAGGATGAAGAGCTGCCTGAGCCGCTGGATGTCCCGGAGCTCCCAGACCCTGACCCTGCGCAAGGTTTTAGGCTTCAAACTTTGAGGGTGAGGGTTGAGGGTTTGGAGGGTTGAGAGTTTGGCCGGTAGGTCCGTGGCTGGACCCCACCGCCTGCACACATCACCCACTGTAGTGGCGGCCGAGGGTTCAGGGTACAAGGTTTCGGGGCTATCATGATGGATGGATGGAAGGATGAAAATCATCACTTTTAAATTACAAGGTTTTGGGTACACTGGAGATGGCACGATGGACGGATGGATGGATGGCATGCGCAACCACCCTGGTCATAACTGTCTCAAGATTTCAACCGCCAACTGTCAGGCACTGCAACTGCAACAATTACCAATTGCAGAAAGACGCCTCTCCGAAAATACCACTCTAAAAACCAAGATGACGATAGTATTTTATTTACCATCCATTGTTGCACATACCTAATCTGCTGGGTATCACATGCTGCATCACGTGGACTACATGTTCTATATAATGTGTGTGCTTACCACTTGATGTCCCGGAGCTTCCAGAGCCACTCCCAGACCCGGAGCTCCCAGACCCTGACCCTGCGCAAGGGTTTAGGCTTCAAAAGTGAGGGTTGAGGGTTTTGAGGGTTGAGGGTTTGGCTGGTAGGTCCATGGCTGGACCCCACCGCCCGCACACATCACCTACTGGGGTGGCAGCCAAGGCTTTAGGGTACCAAGGTTTTGAAGCTGTCATGCTGGCTGGCTGGATGGATGGATGCACACCACCCTAACAAGAGGCGTGACTCAAAGTTTTAACCACTAACCCCCAAACAGTGCAAGTGCAGCAGTTACTGAAACTTGTGCAATTGCAAAAAGGCGGAGCTCATGGACTGGCGCTCTTGGAACCAAAGTGGTGGCAGTATTTTGTTTACTAATCATTCCACACACTAGCCTGCCAAGCATCACATGCTGCATCATGTGTGCCACATGTACCACATCCGTGTGAGCTTACCGCTTGATGTCCCGGAGCTTCCAGAGCCACTCCCAGACCCAGAGCTAGATGTGCCGGAGCTCCCAGACCCTGACCCTGCGGAAGGGTGTAGGCTTCAAGATTGAGGGTTGAGGGTTTCCAGCTTGGGCCAGCAGGTCATGATGGATTGAAGGATGTACAAATGGCACGCGCAAGGAGTTAGGCTCAATCTTGAGGGTTTGGGCTGGCAGGTCCGACCATGGCATGGCTGGACCCACCACCTGCACACATTACTCAATAGGGTGGCAGCCAAGGGTTTAGGTCACAAGGTTTGGGGTTTATCATGATGGAGTGGATGGATGGCATGCTCAGCCATAATGGTAAAAAGGGCTGTCTCAAACTTTCAACCGCCAACTCTCAAACAGTGCAACTGCAACATAACTACTGCAAAGGTACTTCAAAAAGGTGCCACTCCAAACGTGCCACCTGGGGAATTAAACTAACGACAGTAATTCAAATCAAAATTACTATTCATTTAGGCTACCCATTGCACACACTAGTCTGCCCAGCACCACATGCATCATGTGTGCTACATGTCCTCCAACATGTGTGTGCTTACCGCTTGATGTCCCGGAGCTTCCAGAGCCACTCCCAGATCCAGAGCTCCCAGACCCTGACCCTGCGCAAGGATTTGGGCTTCAAACTCTACGTTTTAGGGTTTTGAGGGTTAAGGATATACTTGGGCCAGCAAGACATGATGGATTGAAGGATGTGCAAATGGCCTGCGCAGGCACCCTGGTCAAAAGGATTCCTCAAAACTCGATCGCCAGCCCTCAAACAGTGCAATTGCAACAATGACTGGAATTTACTGTAAGTGCAAAAACCTGCCGCCACACGAGTGCCACTCTTGGAACCAAAGAGACGACAGTATAACCTTTACTACCCATTGCACACACCTCGTCTGGCCAGCATCACATGTGTGCTACAGGTTCTACATCATGACTACATCCATATGTGTGCTTACCGCTTGATGTGCCGGAGCTCCCAGATCCTGAGCCGCTGCCGCTGCCGCTGCCGCTGCCGCTGCCGCTGCCGCTAGAGCCGCTGCCGCTAGATGATCCGGAGCCGCTCGATGTGCCCCACAGGAGCCTGCGCGCCTTGATACCGTCCACGATAGCGTACACCCTGCATTGCCACATCGAGGCCAAGGTAAAGTCATGGCTCAAAGTAGGCCAGGTAAACCTTAACAGGTCTTACTTATAAGTTTACTGTGACAGTGTACTTGGTCCTGTTGAGACTGCTTGGCGCAACTATGCGGCACAACCCTACAGACGCACTAGCGCACTGAAACCCATATGATGCATACCCTTGCTGGCAGCTGTTTGCCACCCCTTTGCTGTTTTGGGAATCAGTTGCGTGTGCATCATACACCACCCTCCCTGCCAGTACCTAGTGCTGATAAGGGTGTGCGCATCCACACGTGCGTGCGATGTAATTGCCTAGCAAGGGTTTTATGAACCCCAAAGGGTTGCATGTCCCCACCTGTCATCATAGACCAGCAGGTCCTGGCCTTCGTCACCCTGTACATATGAAACACAGTGGCTTCAGCTATGGAGGACTTTGCATAGGACGCTCGGCTTTATCCTATCAAGGGTTGCTGACGTATGGGACCCTTAGGAGTACCCTGTTGAGGGTTATTAGAGCTGATCCTAGATATGTTGAGAAATATCTAGGTATACCATTTTTCAACATGCATATTCTGGGCAGCACTGCCACAGCAAACTGGGTATTGTTTGCGGCAAAAATGACCATTTTCCATTGGGCACTATGGTCAGTTAAAACGTTAAGGTCCTAAATTGAACATACACGTCAGTATCTAACAGCATCATACAGCATCAGTATCTAACAGCATCATACAGCAGTGACTATAGCAAGATCATCCTGCGGGCTGTGACCCTGACACGGTTGCAGGGCTGCAGGGTTTTGCTCAAGATTTCACAAAATAATGCCCAGTTTCACAGGCACCTCATCGACTGCGTTAGGGTTTAGGGTTCAGCATTTAGCCGGTGCATGCGCTCAATCTTAGGGTATCATTATGTTGTTCGAGGTTTGAACTCACTCGTGGATGTTGGTTGCACACCTGATCCACCGCCACCTTCTGCACTTCGTAGGCGGAGCATGCGGTGCACAGCAGCGCCACTGCCGCTGCCAGGACCAGCCACTTCTTCATGTTGGCCATGGTGGAGGGGGCAGGAGACTGTCTGTCCCTGCACAGGCTCGTGTGAATAAATGATAATATCAATAATAAATAATCTGAACAAGATCCCTGTGGCACAAGGGCAGCACCAGCGGTGGGATTTGTTAAAGGGGACTTTTCAAGGAAGGTGCAAGGGCCCAGCAGATATACACTTGAACTGGATCAACAGCATAAAATGAGCATTTCAATGTGGGGCTTGGCAACTCTAAGCCTGTGAGTCACCCAAAGAATTGCAACGCACTAGTAGCTAAGTAGTACTGTGGAAGACTGGAATCTAGCCGAGCACATATCAGCCATCGAGTGCTCCCAACAACAAAAACATAAAAGAAAGTGCAGTTTGTGAGTGTCTAGACAGAGTCTTCGCCTGCCAGAAGTGCAAAGAACAACGCTGGCTACAACTCGATCACCACTTGGAAGCTCCAGTGAATAAGATAAATGAAACAATACCCTAGTGACTAGTTCCAGCGTGCGATTTCGAGCCGGCATTAGACAGCTAACGTGGTCGACAGCCACTAGCCATCTCATGCCAAGCGAAGCGGCTGCCCTTTAACACAGGTGCAGTACCAGGAGGGGTCTCAGAGTCTGATAGACAACGGCCTACATACATGTGGGGCGTCGACTTACCGGTACCGTTACGGTAGCTTTGCAGCGGTTGACTAGCCAGGCGACCTCCCAACGCAAGCAGACGCGAACCCTGGTGCCACTTGTGGGAATGCAAAGGTGCGAGCGCAAAGCTGACAAAAACAGTGCCTGTCGAGAACAGGCAGCCTCCACGCCTTATATACCCGTGACGAGCACACCATTTTGGTGCGCCAGGGCACTTCTGTGACAACAATTGGTCACCGGATTGGCTGCATGTGCATGCGGCACCCAATCATGCATTGTGAGAGGTTGTCTGATACGACAGACGACCGCGACATGCACCTCAGCGGTACGCATGGTGCTGAAACGTGCCTCCCGTTTTGAAGGACCTGCATGTCGGAAGCCAGGGTTAGTACACAGGGACCACCCCCCATGCATGGGACCACTATCCCTGGTGGGATGCTTAGTCAAAATTGAACCCCGGCCAGGAATCATTTTTTGGGAGGTTCCCTGTGAGTGAAACCACTACCGTTCTTTTAACCCTGGTGGGATGATTCCTTGCAATCTCACGGTGGTCTTACTAGACAATTGTAATGGTTTACACACTCCCTTCACATGTCGATGTGTCTTCATGCAAGGTCACCTTCCACCGCAGTGCGCATCGGTCACCTTTTCAACGACACCCTGAGGCTCGAGCATGCAGCCCCTTGCCTCCTGAGCCACACCTGGCAGCATCACGTTGGCATCAAGCCGTTAAACTTCACTGAGGTGCATGGGGCCTCTTCATCCGGGCGGGATAATTAGTCAATAGGAGAACGTGCCACTCAAGTAAGGAGTTCCGAAATCCCTGCCCATAAATCTTGCCACCGTGGAATGCTTCTCACCACAAAAAAAATATATGGCAATTGTGCTTGACTACATGTTAACCAAAAACTGCACCTTCCTTTGGAAGCCATGCTTCGATGAGCCTTTGTGCAACGAAAATGCCAATACAAACATTGTCACGTTGAATGCATGTGGTCCATTGCAGCAATTACAGCGGCAGATCAATACTGCCAAACAATCGATCTTAGAAGATACTCATTACAAAACTGTCACCATGATCATCAGCGGCACACTATTGAGTCCTGCCTCGTCCCAAGGCGCTTAGCCTGTTCCACTGATAACAATGAGTTCATCAACATCACACCGTTGCCGTGCCGGGGTAGCAATGCGGAGTTATTCATGGGTCCACCAATGAACCCACCCCAAGGACTTTGGGTGGTGGAATTTCCGCTAGGGTCCTAATGTACATGACCATGCCAGGTCCAGCATGCCATATAACACTCAGCAAGCGAGCTACTACCGTAACATTATTGCAAGCCCTCACTGGCGGTTTCTGAGAAAACCTAAGGGTTCAAGTTTTGGCTGACGTGTGGGATTGAGTTGGTAAACTGCTGAACCATGACCAAGTGATCACTGACTTAAAGCACGCTCCAGTGCACAGCACTTGCTGCCACACACGTGGTACACAGGAGGAGGCCTCCCCCTCCCCTTTGCTCCCTTCATATTCCACATGTCTCCATGGCGCTCACATTGCCACGCAACAACCACACGCCGGCACTGGCCCCCCGCCACCCTCCACCCCCACCGACTGCGGCTCCACACCCCCCCCGCCCCCCGGCACCCCCGGCCCCACCCGCCTCCAGAACCCCACCCAGTTGACCTCCACAAAACCCTTAGGGTCGTTTGCGGGGCCGTAGCTGGCGGGGCACTTTGCCCCGGACCAGGAGGGGCAGGGGGATATTTCAGTGGAGAAGATGATGGAAACTGGCTTGGGCGAGTGCACGTGGGTGCGATTGACCTCCTTCCCGTTCCAGTAGAAGCGCATGCCCGCGTGGTCGTGCAGCAAGCCAAACACCTGCGCAGGGTTTAGGGTTTTGATTTTCAGGGTTTAAACCTTTTAGGGTGTTAGGTCTTTTGGGGTGCCGTGGCTTTTGGGTATTCCTGATCATGGAAAGGCACAGAGCCAGGATGATAATACTTGGTGATGCGCGGGTGCGGCTCTCTGTATTGCTTGAATGCATGCACTTTCCACATGAACAAGGCATACATGAACAAGGCATAAATGCAATGCAACACCGCATCTGCCACTTGTACAAAGCAAAAAAAATGCCATGCAGAAAAAGCACTACAAAATCCACACCCCAGGGTGGCGCCCAGTGTCCCACTCACCATCCATTGGCTGGGGTCTTTTGAAGGTAAGTCCATGACCTTGAACCCTACTGACTTGTGGTTGGCCCCGTAGCCCCCCCAGTGCACTGCGGTGTTGCCAGTGTGGTTGATGCTGGCGCCCTGCTGGTTCAGTTGCCTGCGGGGGATCAGGATGGATTACAATGTGATCAGATTGGATAAATATTCGATCAGGTAATTTGAGTGATCCAACTGCATTGATTGGTCATGGATGTGTGGCTGATGCTGGGGCCCTGCTACTGCTACCTATGGAGGTGGGTTTCCAACCTTGATTGGCTGTTAAATCATTTGAATCAGGCTACTGTTTGATTGTGAATTGACTACGTTATTGAGTTGGTATCACGAGAGTGGATGGTGTGGCTTGAAGCTTGCATCCTGCTGGCCAAGATGCTGTTGGGCTGTTAATTATCTAATAGTATTTTCTTGAATGATTGTGTGATCACCTTTGATATGGTCATCCAAGACTACATTTGGCATGTAACAAAATTCATGTTGCCATTCCCCCCCACCTGTGCTCCACGATGTCAATCTCCACCCCCCCTGGTATCGTCCCATCTGGGCCGGGAGTGAAATTTGCGCTCCCATCCATCCCGTTGGAAATCACCCAGAATGCGGCATGCATGCCCTCTGCCCCCTGGAACCGCACTTGAGCCTCAAAATAGCCGTACCTGAAATCAGGGGGAAAGAGAGTGGTATTAATATAGGGTAAACGACTGTGGGTTTAGGGTATAGGTTTAGACTTCGGGATGTCAGTACCTGCGCCCCAAGTTATTTGGAGAATATATGCAAGATGGTGATAGTGATTTAAAGTGCTTTCGAGCTATGCTGCCATAGCGTGTCACCTGCTGTGTCACCTTCCCCTGCACCCTCTAATCACACCGCTGCCACAAAACATCCAACAACACCAGCACACCTGCTCACACATCCCTCTCACTAGCGCCCCCCCACCCCACCACCACCCACCCGAACGTCTGCTTGCTGGCTACCCGGTCGCATCTGTGGAACCAGTCGGTCCACACCCCCACCCGCATCACGTGCTCCCCCCCCGCCCCCAGACCAGCGTGGGTGGAGGGGTGGGCAGCCACTCGGCAGGTGCAACCAGGGTCCCACCACACCTGGGAACCACGGGGTTAGGGTTTAGGGTTTAGGTCGTAAGGTCGCCACATCTGGGGGTGTGTGTGAGGGTGTATGTGGGTGTGGGTGTGGGTAGGTAGGTGCAGGTTGCATGAAGACCCTCCCGATGTGGATAGGAAACCACGCATGTGGATGTGACAAACGTGATTCACCGCAACCGTGCCAAGGGTTTTGGTGCCAGGGTGCCTCGGTGGTGGGTGGGTGTGGCAGGCAAGTGGCAAGGGTGTGTTTTGGGAGCAAAACCACAAACTTTCTCAACCAGGGTGGGGTGTAGAGTTTGCGTAGGGTTTTGCATAGGGTTTCCAGCGCACCTCCTTGCCGCTGCTCTTGTCCCACTTCCACTTGTTGGCGGGGTTGTCGCGCCAGCCCTGCAAGGGTTTGCAGCCAAGGGTGTCAGGGTTTCCACCACCACCAAGCCGCAACCCCTAACGCCAGAACACCCCTATAGGTGCCACAGAACGCTGTGTGGTTCCCCTTGGCCCAAGGCTTGGGGCATGCACATCTATATTGCACTATATTTCCTGATGGCTGACGATTCCACTCAGGATCTACACAACGTGCTCCGTGCCATTATATAGGGGCCTAGCAGGAGCGTCAAAACGGTGACCTGCCTTGAAGAGCGGGTGCGCCCAGTTTTCCTTGAGGGTCTCCTCTGACGAGAAGTCGTCCCAAAACCCGCACTCCCAGGTGCCTCCGATCTTGCTCAAGAGTGGCGGGCCGTAGGGGCACGTCACCGCCGCTGGACAGGAGCCTTGTTCAGCCATGGGGTGTGGCGGCGTTGCAGGTGGTGGTCGGGGTGGGTGGTGGGTGCTCGCAGGGGCAAATCACGGGGTCATGCATGCACAAATGCCCTGGCATGCGTCTGCAGAAGCAGGTCTGACTTCAGTAGAGGGTACGGATAAGACCCTTGGAAGCTTGTTTCAAAGCAACGGATGTTCAGACGAGCTGTCTTTCTGTTCAGCCTGTGCAGTGTAACGCGCATATATGCAGGTTGCTGGAGTTGCACTGAAGGTACCCTAGCGTTGCAAGGCCTGACGCTAAACCCTCTGTAGCCAACAAAACCCTGTAGCCAACCCAGTGAGCGCAAACCTCTTTCGCATACAAAACCCTACCGCTCGGACAGCTACTGGACCTCTGCCAGTCCGGTTTCACGGCCAGCTCCTACACTTCTGCTTATGCATGCATGCAAACGTTAGGTGCCAGCAGCGTTCCCCACACACAATACCGTGTGATGCGCTCGTGTGGTGGGGCGTCGCCGAGCACAAGCGGGCGATTGCACGCGCAGTACAGTGCAAGGCAGCGGTTCGGCAGGCCACGGCAGGCCATTGGGTGAGCCATGCACGCAATGCAATTGCAAAGCATGCAATGCTGTATGCATGCATTGCCCCAACTAGGGAGAAGCCCTGTTGTGGTGTTTACACCGTCACCAACCCTGTAATGGTTGGGTGATTATAACGTTGATGTATGCTGCCGTTGGGAGGTTGTTGTATGACGTGCTTTGGACTGGAAAGCCACTCACACCAACCCCATGTAGTGGCACAACCCACATACTGTCACGAGCCTCCAAGCCGGCCCTTTCAGCCACCTCCTGTACACAGACCTCTCATCAAAAGTCCTTGCATCGTGTGCTGTTGTTGCCCACCTAACCATCACAACCTGCGGCAGCATGGCATCGGCGTGGCCACCCCGCCAGCCTCCACTCCACCCCTCGCACTCCCCTCCCCTCAAGCATGTCTCCGCCCCCTTCACCACTCAGGGGCCTCCTCTCACAGCAACTAAAGTACCACCACAGCCACCCCCACCTCCACCGCACGACCCCCGCGTCGCGGCCATCCACATGCTCATGCCATGGCGCGGCGAGTGATGGTGCGGGCGTCTCCCACCCCGCTCCCACCCCCGCCAGAGGCCTCACCCCCCTGCAAGCTTCCAGGCTGTTGGCCGCGCAACGAGCGGCAGAGGCGCAACTTCCCCAGCCGCTGTTTGTTGACCCCTTTGCACAGGCCCTGGTGGACCAGGTATATAGGGTTTATATATCTTAGTAGGGTTTGTGGACGCCTGTGCACAGGCCCTGGTGGACAGGGTGATTGGGGTGTAGGGTATAGCGGCTTCAGTGCAAATGGATTTAAGATTTAGGGTTTATGTTTGGGGTGTGGGGTTTAGGATTGGGGCTTAGGGTTTAGGGGCTTCTGTGCACAGGCGCCTGCCACTCCACAGGGCGTTGCCCTGGCTAATCCTGCAATCTATCACAAGGGCCGGCTCGGCTGCCCCACATTGGCAAGGGAGGAATGCTGTGAAGGGCAAGAGCCTTCCAACACTCTATTAAAATGTTTTGCGCTGTGCACAGTCCTTGCCCGGCCCCACCACCACAGTGCCTTTGCATCAACCCGCACCTCCCATGTCTGAACTCCTCTTCTCCTTGCAGTCTGGCGGCGGTCCAATAACCGTTCCACCCCCTGGGCCCCCCTATGACATCATCACCACCGCCTTCCTCGACTGCCAGCTGCTTCAAGCTGCTGCCCTGGTCAATATGGACCTAGGTGGGGAGGAGTACCGACAGGTGAGTCCTGGAGTCATGATCACAAAAAATGAATGCGAATACAATTATGTTGACAATGGCAAATAACAAATGTCAACAAATGATTACAAAAATGATTACAGTCACATTGACAGTTATAAATTGTCACAGCCACACCCACAACTGCAATCACACTTACAAGCTTGGCCAAGCACTACATCAACTGCCTGCAACCCTAAAGCAAGTCACAACGCAACAAAGCCCCTTTTAAATCCAACAGGTGGTCCTGGTTGGCGACGCCATGGACAGCCGCCCCCAGCGCCTGCTGTGGCCCGAGGGCACCCTTCTGTTCCTGGTGGGGGGTGCGGAGGTGCACGAGGTGGAGGAGGCGGTGGTCCGGGGGAAGGGGGGGAGGGTG
>JAULBX010030276.1:0-16388 GCA_032358255.1 Heterotrichella gracilis
CATGACATGCCCTTATGTTTATATTGATAACCCCACCCCTTGAGCCCTGCTGGTGTCCAGCGGGTTGACAGTCTAGTATAAAATGTATTTATATTTAATATCTTAACCCTTTGACCCCGAAAGGACATATATGTCCGTTTTGTAAAGAACTCAATATAATCCTTGTTACTGCTGCCCCCCGACCCCACCGGGCTCAGGAAAGTGACCCAAAACTCTATCGAGACGTTTTCGTGGCTACGCATCGGTTGGTCACGTCCAAGTCTGGGCATCTACCTTGCCATCCTTGGGTCTGTTTCGAGGCATGACAGGTTGCGAGTGCGACAGCACTGTTGTGGTGTATTCCGCTTGGCCCTGGCAGCCTCGGGCACCTAGGAACACACCAAACCTTCGTTCGTGACTGCCCCCTGGCCTAGTTCCTAAGCTAGCTGCACCATGCCCTGTCACAAGTGGACTGCACTATGCACACCAAGTGTCGCAAGAAGTGAAGTGTTGTTGCTAGTATCAAGCTGCTGGCAAGAGGGTTTCGTTTCTTTGTGTTTATGTTTGGTATTTGCACTTGTGGGCACTGCCCTGGACACCCCAGCATCTTCAAGTGCCCGATTTGCGTTTGTGCTGCCACACGGACCACCAGCCAGGAAGCATCGATCGCGAAAAAGAGTTAACTACATAGATATGGAAAAGCAAACTCTGCAAGGCACCGCAACCGACTGCCATATGTATCAAAATACCCTGCCTGCACTGGCCACACCACGCTTGCCGTATCCTAGCTTCAAGAGCAGGTTTCCGAAGTCACTACCCTGCCGCATGTCCCAGTGCTGCTAGGTGAGAGCCGACGTGAGCCTTTACGTTCTCAATCGGGTAAAGGAAGCGGTTAGCAGCGGCAAACGCTTCCATATGGTCCATAGGGTTCGCTCTAGCAGTATGGGGGCACACCGTGCAAGTAAACGAAGACGGTTCCCACGACACGAAACTAGGGGCAAGAGTGGTACATGCAACGACATGCTTACCACGCTGCACATCACCGTTCACTACTGACACACAGAGATCCAGCGCTCCGTGTTCTGCGTTTTGGTGACTAGGGGGGTTCCAGCTACCGCCTACACCAGGTGGGTGATAGAAACTGAAAGCTGCACGCGTGAGAGTCGTTTGCTCTCAGGGCGTCGAGCATGCCACGGGTGCCATGTACGTCTGACATGTTTGCGGAGAGTGTTCGATGCAAGCATCAAACAGGGCATGTATAGACGCGAAACTTGACTTAGGCTCCCAGAGTGCCCGCCGTTAAAGTGCGGCCTTTAGCGGTGGCCGGTGGAGTAGGGTTCGCACGTATTTCACTGCAGGGTCGTTCAAGTGTCGGATCGGCGGTTAGGGCAAATCGCTCGGGGTCAAAGGGTTAATAGATATGTAGCTCTGCATGTTGGCTATGAGATGCCTATGACATGTGTCATCCACCTCTCAAAAGGCTATGAGGCACAATAGCTGGCTATGAGATATTGGCTGTTAGAATACCCCCGCTATGAGACAATTCCTATACGAGTGTAATACGGCTATGAGTCTCTCATATGTCTATGATACGACTACGAGATGCCATGAGAGCCCTATGATGCCCCTGTGAGAGACCCCCGTTTCCATAGTGTGTATGCTGGGGTTTTGCTGGTTAGGAGTTGCTGAGCCATACCAAGCAAGTTGACCAGGTCATAGAATGTGTTGCTGTGGGACCCTGCAGGCCACTGCCTGCTGGTGACAGGTCTTGGCATTCCCAGCCTGCCACAATTAACCATTGGGCGGGTTGGGCCGGCAGTGTGATTAGGCTTTTGAACATGGTGGGCGTGATGTCCCGTATACCTTGTGGTAATGCAAACATGCCATCAAGTGCTTGCAATGATAAGTGAGCCAGCTGCCGCAGCAGCAGCGACAGCAGAAGCTAGGGCCTGTCAACTCCGCCACCTCAGGCGCACACTGTTTGGTTCTGATGATGAGGACGCCTCACCACCAGCACAGCCACCATCACAACTGCCTAAGTGCAAGCGCAGCCCGCCAGCACATGCCGCTGCTGCAACCTTTGCAGAAGCAGTAGCCTTGGTACTGCCGGACAGCGACACCAGCACAGACCCCTATGAAGATGTTGCATGCGAGATATGCCACCAACAGCAGCCAGAAGACAGCATGCTTCTATGCGATGAGTGCGACAAAGGCTTCCACACTTTTTGTGTGCAGCCGCCACTGGATGCCGTCCCAGCTGGTGATTGGATATGCCCAGAATGTTCCCGAGATGCAGTCCCGGCATTAATTCAATCCAATCAGGAGGCAGACATGGATGCAGATTATTACATCGCAATCGACATCACCCTGGATCAGAATGTCCTCTATTTTCTGGAGCATGGAGAAATGCCACCTGGACTTTCATTCTTGGAGCACCGCAGAATCAGGAGAAGGAGCACCAACTACAAATTCAATGAAGGAAAATTATACAAGAAATTAGCCAAAAGGAGCATGCCAGCACAGGACCTCATCGACAACCCTGCTACCACCATTTGGAGAATGGTCCCCAGCATTGAGAAGCGCTACAGTATTCTGGAGGCCCATCACGATGACTTGGGTCACTTCGGCTTCCAGAACCTGCAACGCCATCAAGCAAGAGTACTATTGGAGCGGCATGGCAGACGACGTCCGAAGCTATGTGAAAGCCTGCCACACCTGCCAAATGGAGAACCCCTTCAAGCTATCAACTGCTGAAGATTTGAAACCTGTTCCAGTGAAAGGTACTACCGGTACTACCAGTGTTCCACAGGGTGGGCATTTACCTGATTGGACCACTAACAGTTTCAAATCGTGGCAACCGCTACATTGTCACAGTAGTAGAGTACCTCACTTGGGCCAAGTGGGCTGAGGCTGAGCTCATCCCCGCCAAATGTAACGGGTCGGGTATAGGACTTGAAGGTGTTGGGCTAGCGCCGCCTAAGCTTGCTTTTATAGCCTTCTTAGGCCCTCAAGTTCTACTACAACAGCTGGTGCGCTGTTGACAGCAAGCATGGCGATCTAAGGCTGCAGTAATGCGGCCGTGATCTGACATGGGCTCACATGAGCAGATCCTAGTGTCACATGGCAGGTGCTGACATGTGACTGCGCTGTACCTTATAGCAGCAACAATAGGTGTCAACGTGTGGCTGTGTGGTGCCTCATAGCAGCAACACATACACATCAATAGCCTGTGATTAAACTATGTGGACTTATTAGTCACATAGCAAGGCTACGTAGCTAGAGATACTAGGAATAGGGGTAATCCCGTTACACCAAAACAGCAGAAAATGTTATGTTGTACGATTTATTCGCCGCAATATTATATGTAGACATGGCGCACCAGCAGAATTTCTGTCAGATAATGGTTCAGAATTTGAAGGAGACGTTAAAAAGCTGCTCAAGAAGTGTTGCATCCGGCATGTGTACACCCCTGTTGAGCGCCCACGTGTTAATGGTCTCACTGAACGGTTCAAACAAACCCTTCAGACTTCATCAACCAAGTACGTTTACAGCAAACCTAAGACTTGGGATGAGACCCTTGACGACGTCGTGTTTGCCTACCGCGTAGGAGTTCAATCCAGCACCAAGTTCAGCCCCTTCAAGTTGCTGTACCACCGCGAGCCCGTGCTATCCATCCATCGTCAGCTGGGCAGCGCCGCCAACGCCAACACCAACAGCTTTGAGCCTGTCGAGGTGGACGAGACAGGAGCAGCCGCTGCAGAGGCCGTCTACCAAATGGTCGCCACCGTCAACAACACCATTGCAGCAGCCAAAGACAACATCACCAAAGCCCAAGCTCGCCAAGTCAAGGACTTCGCCAACCGCCGCGCCAAGCTCTCATCAGTAAGTGCCCGCCACGCATCCACCCCAGGAGCAGATTCTACATATGCGCACCCATCTGAAGGGAGGTTCCCCCTCACTCCACCCGCATGCACGCTGCCACCCCCAACTGCAGTCATGCTCACGCCATCACGCCATCCTACCGCGTCAAGAACCTCCAGCCTGCTCAACACCTACATGCACACCCAGCCAGGCCACAGTACGCCCCCAACCTCTTTGTTGCCCACTGCCCCCTCCAGGCAGGCCAACAAATCAATTGATTCAGAAGAAGATGCCAAGGACAAGGGCAAGCGGCCAGCCGTCAACCCCACCACCAGTACCGGGCCACCCCTGGCCATCGGCACCATGGTCTTCATACGCCGCAAGAGGAAAAAGAAGTTTGAGCCCCCCTGGAAGAATGGCCTCTACAAAGTGGTAGGCTTCAAGAACCAGTACCAATAAGTTCAGGTAGAGGACGCCTCTGGTCTGAGTTGGTGCGAAAACCTTCCAGATGTGAAACCCTACCCAAACCCCAGTGCTACCCTTAAAAGGGCTCCCCATCCCAATAGACCACCATCACCAAGCCAGTGACCACACCATCACCTCTAAAAACCCTACCAGTACACCCTTCATCACCCTGCCTTAGGGTTTGAAAAGCCCTGCGCCCTACCTTAGTGAGCTTCGTAGCGCGAGTTCACGAGCACCAAGGCCATTTAAATGGCCCTTCAGGTATATTCGGTGGGATTAGTACCCGCTCGACTGCTCACCTGGGAATGACGTAGGGTCACTTTCTGGATGGGTCGCTTAGCTAAAGGGTGACACTTTCGCGGCTGATGCCTCCTCGGGTTCGTCCCCAAATTAGGGCTTTACCTTTTTTTTTTTTTTTTTTTTAGGGTTTGAAAAGCCCTGCAACCCTACCTGCAGGCAGGCTGCTGAGCCAATCGACAAACCACGACATAGATCTACACCTCCACCCAACCGTCGCCGACTACACGCCGTATCCAAAGGAGAAGGGGAGCAGAAGTTCCAGTAACTACTAGCCTCCGACGATCCAGTCAAAGGGCCACCCAGGCCAATCCGCCCCACTGGAGCCGAGGCGACACATGAGTCAAGGTGTGCCAGCCCAACCCACGGAGAAGCAAGCCCACAAATAAAGCACCCCACTCTATTGCCTTCCCAATTTGGACCCAGAAAAAGATACGCCGAAAGCTACTACACCCACCCCCTTAAGCTCGGGTTCGACCATTGTTGCTGTCAAACAGCCTCTCATCAACCCTGTTACCTGGTCACAACCAACGCTAGCAACCATGGGGCACACCACGTGCTCCCCCACTTCCAACCAGTTCGCCAACCGGTGCCTGATCATGGTTGTTGCAGCCCTGATCCTCACAGTGGCCGGCCTGACTGCCATGGCCTGCCACAGCCACCACACCATGGGGCAACTCCACGGAGTAGTCGACATGCTCTACCAGGAAACGAAGTCCCAGAATAACATCATCAAGAACCTCAAGTGTGCGCTCTTCGACGCCTACAACGAGCTAGGGACCACCCACCGGGTAAGCGGTACCATTGTGATACCCACCTGCCTGCCATCCCAGTGCATGCGCCCATATCCGCTGCCTTCACCGCCCCACAAGCCACTCAACTTCAAACAAAACGTTTTCTACACACTTTACCACCTTTTCCTGCGGGTTTGGACTACACGAACAGTGTCGTAGCCAATGTTGCCTTGTTCGAACCCCTAGCCCAAAGGACAGGCCAAGTTCAACCAGCCCTCACTACCTTTCCTACCTTTCAGGGCACCCGACGCCTTCTCAAATACCAACTTCCGACACCATCTCCCATCAACGTCGACCAAGTCTACTGCTCTGCGCCCGACTCATTCCACATCCCCAACCAGTTCCTCTTCACCGACCCCGAGAACCGCCAAGATCCTGTACCCCGACACCTCCAAGCTTCCGCGGAGAACCCCAACGGCTGGCTTTCCAACACCTGGGCCCGCGACCAGACCTGGTACCGTCTCGTCACCCTCGAGGAGCTGCTGCAGAAGTGCAAGATAGACCTCATAGACGACACTCCTGTCGACATCACCACGCCCACCTGTTCGCCAACAAAGCCCAAGAACGACGACCATGATGGTGAGCCTAACTTTACAGTGCTTGTATCCACCTACAGCCTGTTTGTTAGTACACTCAACCCTCACGCCCCAGTTTTCGTCCCGACCTTCCTATCCAAACCGCTACCAACGACTTATTCCCCTGCAGAGGACGGCGATGGCAGCCCCAAAGTTCCCATCTCAACGGCGCTAGACAACAACTCCTCCGACTTCAAGTTCCCTGCTCCCGCCCCCATCGCAGTATGTCACCTGGAGGCCAGCTCTGCTGACCCTACCCCTACCACTCCTGCTCCAGAGCCTGCTCCAGAGCCTGTCACCACTACCCCCGAGGCAACTCCAGACGACCCTGCTGCCAAGCCGCTTGACAGTGCCCCAGTTCCTCTTACCCTGGGATAGCAACTCTACCCAGGAGATTGACGGTATGTAAAAGTACCTTCCAGACCCCCCCCAGTCAGTGACAACTTGCTGTACTTTTGGCATGTTTCTGTGCATGCATACTTCAAGTTGCTTACTCAAGCCCTGGCATACCCCAATATGCTTGCCAGACTCAAAGCAGTAACCAGTTCTACGCCACTTTTCACCTACTTTACCCAAAAGGCTGACTTCTGGTGTCCCCTTCCACAGTGGTCACTATTGACCCACCAGCTGGCAACAGCTCATCCACTCAGTAGTCTACTAGCCGCCCCATCCACAGCACCGCCTCCCTGGAGCTCTCCACCGCCAACAACTACACTGGGCCCCAAACTCCACCTGAGAGCCCCTGGCCTACCTCGCCCATCTACAACACCCCTATCGCCGACACGCCATCTTCCCCCAACGAGGACTCCCCTCAGGGACAGGCTGCACCAGCCACACCCTTCGCTGTGAATCTCGAGGGATTCCCAGAGACCTTTGGCCCCAGTTCTATGAGGAGCTCATCAACCTGCCCCAGGCCACACCCTTCAACGACAGTCTCACCTGTGACCCTACCACCAACACCACCATCCCCCTTCCCAACCTGCCGACAAGGAAGCGCTACTGCGGCGCTTCAGCTCTGCTTGGGCAGATCACCCGCACCACCCTCCAGAAGAGGAAGGAGAAGTTCTGGCGTGACAAGGCTAAGAAGAAGAAGTACACTTGGGTCCGCACCGCCAGCTTGGCCACCGATGCCACTGACCTCAAGTGAGTAATATTGTCGTATTAATCAGCAGTACCTGTGACGCTCTGAAAAGTCCCTGTGTTGATTGTGGACCAGCTCTGAAACCTTGATAGAGCCTTGCCAATTTTGCCCCTGGCATATTTTAAGGAGTACCAGCGATTTTATGACGTGAAATAAAGAGCAGCTTTTTACGTAGTTTTAAAACAGCACTTTTAACTTGCACCTTGTGCTCTGAGATGGAAATGCATAGCAGTTGTATGAGTAAGCTCTGAAACAGATGACTTGAAAGAACGCAGCGTTTTCATGTTAGAAGTGCAGCCTTTGAGCACTGGATATTGTGAAAGTTTTGCAGACATAATTTATGCCGCACGGCGTGTTAAGATGATATTATGCTGGTTATTTTGCTAACCAAATAAAATGACAGCAGCAGTTTTGACAGTCCCATGCAGTTTCCAGCGGCTGTAAGCAGGTTTTGCAGCGTTTTGCAGATCAGTTTGTGAGTTTTGCAGCAATGTTTTACGCAGTTTTGTTTTTGCTTTGTGCGGGCTACACCGCAGGAGCTTATGTGCCCGGAGGGGAGGTCTATCACAGCTGTGGTGACATAGTCTGTCCCCAGAATAAACAGTGACTTTTACACTTTTATTTTGTCAGCAGCAATCCTTTTGTGCACTTAGTCATAGTCCACACTCGTTTTATTGTTTTCTGTATTACCCCACGCACGCTCAGTGTGCTGTGCTGCGCTCAGCATGTCTTATAGGCAAGTTGCAGATGCATGTGAAGTTCAACTAGAGTGTGAAGTTCACCAGCAAGTGCTACCTTTGTTGATATGCACTGGTCAAGACCTGATTGTACGAGGGTATAAGACAGCAACGTATCAGCATAATGCCCAGACCGGTCCATGATATTGTACTCAGCAACTTGTTCACCCCATCCATCTGTAACACACACCCGCCGGCAATTCCTTGTTAATTCTGGTAGCCTGTTAACCAGTGATGAGCCTCAGTGGTTTACCTGGGCAATAACTGTTACTCCATCCCCTTGGCTGCACGCCGAAGGCGTGCATACCTGGGTTCCCCTCCATCCGCCTTCTAAGTGCAACAACGGCAGTGATCGCGAAAATTTGGGCTACGCGCTGTTGAGTTGCACGCGCTCGTCTGTCACAGGGACAGTAAACATGATGTCATCAACAGGTTACTTAAGTGTGGGATGTGTGTGCTCATTAAGTCACCTGAAGTTCAAGTTGGTGTGGGTAATTGAAGACACACTGGGGGCGCGTATATCCGTCCCGAGTACTGGTCTAGTTCAATGTGGTGCAATGGGACAATGCATTGCAATGCATCACTTTGCAATACAAGTGCGGGAGTTCACCTTCTGCATGGACTACCTTAGGATTTTATTCTACCGTAGTGTGTGCGCATATTGGCGGTTGAAAGGCTCCAGTGGCTCCAGTGCTTCCACTCTTTGGTGGGGGGTGCTTGACTATTTTGTGCGTTGTTTAGCCTTCTGCTGAACGAGGAAACCATAACAACTAATATTAGGTATAATACTAAAATACTCGTTACTCACACCGGTAACTGGGTTGGGTAGGTGAGGCAAATACCAGGTGTGCCTTCTAAGATAAGTCTTAACGTCGCACAAAGGCTGAGCATCCATGCCATGCATATGCCATATGGCATGCATGCCTAGGACGAACTGCAATCAACCTCCTTCCCACGGGAACGGATAAAGTAATATCGCGGCAGCTGCTTTTGGGCTACAGTATCCCTTGCGTGTGGGAGTTTCCCTATGTCGGCAGCAATCGCACACAACACATCAACAGCCCAATGCAATATACGAAGTACTGGTAACAAGCGCAATAACTATCCAACTGCACGAACGAATATGATACATCAGAGGCTGCTAGCCGTGTTTAAACTTGCGCTGTTTGCATGCATTGCACTCTGTAAATACCCGTTTTAACCCTGATGATATCCTGATAATGTAACCAGTTAAGCCTTGGCTCTAGGACTGGGGTGAGGCATACCCAGACATGCCAACCTGGCTTCAAAGCTGGAAAGCAAAATACTTACTGACTTAATGTAACCAGAAAATTCGCAAAGTCAACGGAGTAAAAGAGAGGCAGTTGCTGTCCACATATCATTGCGACGTAGTTGTACCACACCAGCGCTCACCCTCTCTTAATTTTGCGCCGACAGTTCTGGCTTGGAAAGCGTCGCCACCTGTGGCCGGTCAGCACATTCCCCATCCTGTCTGGATGGTCTGCCGTGCTTGTACCGACCATACCATTCCTCGCTGCAGTCTTGTTTGCAAACAATATAAAACTTGACTGTGTTTTCAGTTTGCAAAGCACCAAAACCAGGGACAACCGCAACCACTCAACCCATTGTGCCATGGCCATTGTACACGGTCAGTCTCAACAAATGGTGGGACTTTGGCAAAGCATATTGGCCAAAGCACTTTGGGCACTGCGCGAATACCCAATTCGTAGTGGAGCTGGCTTGGCTATTTCAACCTGGTAAACCCTGTGGCCTCCCAACCACCCCAGGTTCATCCTGCGCTCATCATGGGAGTTAAAGCTCCATGGCGTGAGTACCCACCAGGCACAGCCTAATTGAGCCCACGTTATAAAAGTAAAAGCTTGTTCTACGGTAGAAATTCTACCTCTCCCTCTTACTCAAACCTTGCGTTTCAACTTAAAAGGCTTGTATTTATATTTATTGATTGCTTGCAGCACATCTCCCTATAGGCACTGCCAGTGCTGCACTGGTTCTAGCTGACTGACAGGTGCAGATGCATCTTGATATCATATCCTGACAACCTCGGCCCTACCTACTGCCAGTTATCCACCAGCCTCAACCTATGCCTCCACCTCGCTGAGCCTCAGAGCCTGCGCCCCCCCTACTGAGGCTATCTGCCCCTCTTGCCATTGCTTAAGCCCATAACACATGATGCCATTGTCTTTTCTGCTACCCCTTCTGCTACCCCTTCTGCTACCCCTCCAGGGGATATTTTTTATTGAGTTCAAGTTGAGGCTATGCATAGTCCTATGCTGCAATACTCAAGCAGTTGATGCATGTGTTGAAGTGGGTGGGTTGTTGATAGAGGATATATTTCAACAGCCCACCACCTTCTTTGGTCAAGGCTTTGGTCAAGGGAATTTTAGTTGTGCAGATCCCCATCAAGCACATAGGCTGATATATGACCTATACAGGGGTAGGCTACACCAGTGGCGTGTTGCGGATGTGTTGGCATACATCCACTTGAGTGCAACAGCACACCAATGTGGCAGCAGGAGTTTAGGCAGCTTTGACACCAACACAGAGCGATACTGGATTATACCATGCCACTATACACTGGGCGCCACTGAAACGAGAACACTTTACTTGCAGTAAAACGGGGGGGGGAGTTGATGGCACTGCTGCGATGTGAAGCACCGCACATTCAGTGGCCTGTCGGTTAGGCACGATGACCTAACACCTAATCTCTGTTTCCATCGTGGTACCACTGCTTTCTGAGGTCAGCAGCACCTGCAAGCCAACTTGGCATGCGGTGAACATCTTGGTACTGCCAGCCATGGGGTTATGTTTTTTGGTTTGACTTTCACCTTTTGGGTTGCCCTGGTCAATCTATATAACAACCCACCCTGTTTTTGGGCTTAAAACGCTTGCCTAGGTGCAAAGCTTGGTGGTGGTGGGCAGTAGGTGGCCAACAGAGCTGTTATGTGTTCAACACTGTGTGCAATCGCACGGTGCCAATTGTCGCCTTGGGCATCACCATGGGTTTGGGAAATGGGGCGTGGGAGAACGTGTGCTGTGGGGTGTGTGGGCCTGCGCTGACAGCCCCTGCCCCCTTCCCCCTTCCCTCGGACTTCGGCGAAGGCAAAGGCAAGTTGGCAAGGGCTAGGTGCAAGGGCTAGGCTGCGCAGGCTGCGCTCCGCTGCGCTTCGCGCTAAAATGCACGCCTTTTATACATGTTGATTAGAAAGCACGTTGCAGAATTGGACCTGCAGCTGTCAAACTTTCAAACCTGCAGCTTGTGGTGGGCCAATAGGAAGTCAGGGATCACAGGGTCTGGATAAACAGGCCACCAGTGCAAGGGGGTTGGTAGTAATGGTCCCAGCTTGCTGGGGATGCGTTCTCGTTTCAACGCATCCCAGTGTATAACCACCATTTGAGCCTCAGTATGTGTAACTACAGCTTGCTATGGTACCATCCTACTGACATTTCCTCCCAGAGTGCCCTCATGAGACGCCTATGATATGCACTATGAGCCATCTATAAGATGTGTATGAGACGTCTCATAGAGGGGCTATGAGAAAAATAATTTCTCATAGGCATCTCGCATTGCCCCGCCACATCCCATACGTATGAGATGCGTATGAGACACGTATGAGATTTCCATGAGACAGCCTTGAGATAGCTATGAGAAATGCTATGATGCGCCTATAAGACGGCTGTGAGAAACTCCGTTGCCATAGTGTTACTTGATGAGCTTGCAGGATCTCACAGGCAAGCATGCACGCTGAGCATTGAGTTTGCAGGATTATGATTTCACCATCCAGTATCGCCCTGAAGTGGTGCATGAGAATGTTGACGTGCTGTTTCGTTTCCCTCAAGCAAACGCCGCTGACAATTCTGGTGCCCGCCTTGATGGGGACCGTGACTGGGCTAGGCCAGATCCCGAGGCGCAGCCAACTGTAACAGAGATGCCACTGTTACTAAAAAGCTACCTATTTTCCAAGACCCTAAGCCAGGGTTATACCTGGACCCTCGAGAGCAATACCCTTCACTGGGGTAATGACTAGATAATCTAGTCATCATGAGAGCACTTGCAGCATAGCTCATTAGAAGGCGATAGCAGTGTACGTGCACTTGCTGCTCCACAGCAATGCACCTACTGTCTATCAGCATAATGGACATGCACCTGCTGACACACAGCGGTGCACCTTCTCAGAATAAGGCTGCATGCTGACTAGGAGCTGACTTAGACGGAAGACACTGAGACGCATGAAGACGGCCACTGCTGTCACACAGCAGTGTACCTTCTACGATGCCCACTTCCTATTGCCCAGCACCTAATGAGATTCCTTGCCGAGCTTGTAATGGCAACAGCGCCATAGCATTAGCGCTACTAGAAACTATATAAGCTGAACGGCAACAGACCACCATCTTCAAGTTTCGACACCCAATTGCTGCCACTACGTTACAAAAACCCAGACGCCCCCATCATGCTTGCCGCTGAGCTGCAGCCCACAGTTGCCTCTGTCATGGATCAATTTGCGCCTAAGTACCAAGACCTTATACTGGGGTATAATGGCACTTTGCTTGAACGTGGGGTTGCAGAACTGTACCAGGATGAGATGCACCTCCAGCTAGAAGCGCACCTGACCAAGGACCTGCAACGCCAAGCTGCAGAGTGGGCTCATCAGGCCCAGACACGCCCCAACCGCTGCTGCATCGCCACTACGGCGCACTCGCGCCCATACTAGCCGCTTTGCCAGCATTGATACCTCCCCGGTTGGTGCGGAGTTCTTCGTCGTGCTGCAAGACTTGGCATTGTGTTATGTTAATTGAGCCCTTTGGCGGCCTGTGTGCTGGCTTAGAGATGGACTGCGCAATGGCATTGCTGCGCACACAGCCAATCTTGTTTTTTATTCATAAAAGAAAAATGATTGGGGGGAGAGTGGACAGCAAAAAAAAAGCTGTTGGAAGCTGATAACGAAAATGTGAAGCACAGGCAACGGAGGGATTCCGGCGGGAAATGTCGGGAAATTCGGTTAATTTGCCTCGACAATTACTTGCCTCGACAATTAATTTGCCTCGACAGTTAATTTGCCTCGCAATTTGCCTCACAATTTCTCTGCCATCTTAGATGATTTTGGGGGGTTTCTTGTATTAGTTAGTGGCCACAATTGCAAAGAGGTGCTGGAATGCGGGCGTAGGGCGGTGACATTTTCTTGTTTGCCATTCTGTTGCATAAATGATTCATAGGGGTTGTGGCCTGGTTTGCTTTGTGCTTGTTGTTCCTGCTCTCTATGATTGAACTGGCCAATATTCTGAGGACCCCCGGGACCAATGACGACACCCGCCTGACACGAGGTTGCTCCCAGGAGGCACGCCCAGCTGCTGGTGGCCAGTGCCCTCCCCTGTTTTAGGCTTGTCTTTGCATGAGGGTTACCCGCCCTCTGAGGCGCCTCCATTTTTCCTGGCTGCAGAGTGCAGGCGGTAGCCCTGCACTCTGTGTCATTGTCTATGGCCGTTTGACCCGGGTGTGAGCAGCTCCCGGGGATGGCTACGGCGCTGCCGCCCCTTTAATATTCCTTCCTTCCTTCCTTTATAGGAGCCAATGTGCACAGGTTTATAGTATGTACCGTGCTCCTGTCACTGAGTCAAGGTCTTTCAATGTTTCGCGGGCACTATTGCGCAATATTTTGCCGGGACCCCTTGATTCAATACAGGTGTGAAGCCTATCAGTGGTACTAGGATACCAATACAATCCGCATATGCAACGGTACTTTGTTGACCCTGCGGCCATAATCGAACGCAGTAACTAGTAGTGGAACCAGTCGAACAGTAAGGTATAAATCTTGTAAACCTTGTAGAGGTTCAAACTGGGTCCTTGAAATGCTTGGTGCCAGCTATACACATATACCTTGGTAGAGGTGGGCTTGCGAAGATAGGGGGGCCATCCCGTCGACCTCACCGCAGTGCACCACCATTTCCCGTTGAACTCGCATGAGAAGTCGGAGTTCATCGTGGGGACGCACCTTTGCGTCCATATGTGCTGGGGTGTTCGTGGTTGCGGCTGCTCTAACAAGTGCGTGCTAAGTGTTGGATTTGCTGGTTTAGTATTTTAAACTGTGTCCTGTACCTTTAGCCTGCACATAATTCAATTTGCAGGTGTGCACGTTAGCGAAGCGTATGGCGCACATAATCCAAATTGTCAGCAGCGGAGAGAAGGGGTCCATAGGCGCTTTCAACAAGCCTTGGCGGAGTTGCACAGTATTGGGCAGCCACAGGTAGTCCCTGCTTCCGTTTACTCTGGTTGTACCTGTCTCAGGTCGGTAGGGTTATATTCTTCCTCGTAATGTCGACAGTCGAGTTGGTATGTGACTATGAGAACCTGTCGTGTGCCTCCCAGGACTGCAGAAACGCAAGCTTCGTCATCTGCCGTTTTGAACAAGGACCGGTTGGCGGTTTTGGCTCACGGACTTATGTTCTTCATATCCCGTGCCTGGCCTTAGCTGTCCAGCATAAAAGTTGCGCCGTGTTCCAGTATGAAGGCGCTGCAGCAAACTTGCAGCGGGAACTTGAGCTATTTGAGCCTTGGTGCGCTTGTTCACTGCAAACAGCACTGCAGGTGTTACAAGAAGCACCCGAACGAGTTATCAGTAAGCGCTACTTCCACCCGTCCGGTAATGGACCTGCTTATTTTCTACACGACCCTGCCCGACAGGTCAACGTGCAGCAGCCCTCAGAAATTTTCCAAGATATGGCACCTCAGCCTTTATTTTGGCACACTGTTGCGATCACCTACATGCTCAGGCCGACCCAAGCTGTTGCGGACGCTGTCAGTGCGTTTAAACTGCAGCTAGGATGGCTGGATGGTATGGATGTGTACGGTATGCATGTTCGTCGTTCGGATAAAATTGTCTTCAACGAGGCCTTTTACTACCCATTCAACCTATATGTCAGTGGCTTGTACTCTATCGCAAGTAACCACGAGCTACGTCAATCGAAAATACTTGTCGTCACCGACGACGCTAACATAGCGCGGGAGATCGCGCCGTTTTCAGTGACTGGGGACTTGGTTCACAACCCTCGACTCCAAAACAAAGCCACCCCAAACATTACCAAAGAGTTGGACTTTTTCAGTTTGATCGTAAGTTCAAAGCCAAATTTCACCAACGACGTTGTCCCTCTGCTGGCTCTGTCGCAAGCCAAAGGCTTGGTATTCACAGCTTCTAGCCAGTTTAGTTCCGTTGCATTTCTGTTGGCACTCGGCAAGAAGACGTTTTGCCCTCACTTCGTCTCGTTGGATCAGGGTGATCAGATCCCAAAGCTCCACAGAGCTTTAACGTGGAATGCATATGGACAGGGTGATGGGTTTTGCGCCTGGGCTGGAGAAAACATTGCAGATGACACTTGGTGTGAAGTGGGTACAAAGCCGCTGCTTCATTTCCCTAGTTTGTATGGACACAGCATATTTGGATTGTGTACGGGCTGCAAAGATGGGAAACAGCCCTAGCAGTGCGGTGCGCGCTCATGCTTTCTTTGGATGGTTTTTTCGGTGCCCTGGTGCGAGCCAGTGGTCCCCCAATTCCGCCTCTGTGCAATCTTCAAGTAATTTTCTTCTTCTTTCTTGAATGGTCTTAGTGGTTCAGGGCAGCAAATGAAACAGGGGCATGCAAAGAAAAGAAAGAAAGCGGAGCATTCAATCATGGTAGTACTCATAAGTCTTTTGAGCCCGGGTTGGCTTTCTGAATGTGACAGTCAAATAAAACTTGTATTTTACAAGATTTTATTTGACAGTCACATTCAGGGAGCCAACCCGGGCTCACAAGACTGTTGGGGGTGCTTGAAAAGTCATCCCGCTTACTAAATAAACTGTGAATTAATGGAGCCACATTGGCCCCACATTTTCTACCAAAAAAGCATAAACAAGTTTCTTGAAATGCCATTATAGCAGCTGTGAAATGCTTCTCTAACATCGTGGTATAGCAGACATTCAAAAATAAAATGGTGTTCATCTTGAACGTGATGTTGTCCAGTCGCCTCACAATATTTGCACAACCTATGTTCATAATCAATGCATCTCCATCTACCAGTTTCAACCTCAAGATCATGGGCACCCATTCTAAACCTAGCTAACTCAACTGTAATATATAAGACTATGGTTCCAACGTTTCAGCTTGATTTAAAGAAAATGAATCCCTAAAGGTAGGGTGTCAAAATTTCACGTGGGTACGGCTATTCAGCTGAAAGTAGTATTGTCAAGGCTCAACTTTCCAAATGGCGATGGATACGAGTGCACTGGTACAGTTTTTCACCAAACGAAACATGCGACTGCGAACTTGCAAGCCAACGAAACGTGCGACTTATAATTATCGTGCAGGTACAGGGAGTTCGAAAGACTCAGCAATAGGTGTGATCCTTAGTTTTTCATATAATGTTATAGGTATAGTCGGTGGGATTAGTACCCGCTCGACTGCTCACCTGGAAATGACGTAGGGTCACTTTCTGGATGGGTTGCTTAGCTAAAGGGTGCACAGCTTCGCGGCTGATGCCTCCTCGGGTT
>JAULBX010030287.1:0-16355 GCA_032358255.1 Heterotrichella gracilis
AGGCGCATGCAACATGCCGTCTGAGGAGCAGCTGCGCATGTCTGACGAGGCGTCACAATATGACTCGGTAGATTTGCACATGCCCAAGGCATATGGCTGCAATGCATGCCCCAAGGATATGGAGCTGGCTTATCTGCCTGCGTGGAACCTATATGCATGCTATATACCTGGAGAGAATCCACAAACCGCTTATTTAGACAGTCAAAGTTGATGGTTCTAAAATCTACGCCAGTGATCAGTATCACAGGTCATTATGCATATATCGCCATGGCACTGGTGTCATAGTGTAGCCTAGAACAATTAGAACAATCAAACAATCCCAGGCATTTGCTCCTTGTTTACAGCCAGTTCCTACGGCAACACCCTGTGAACAAGTGCGCTTACCACGACCCTCGCACCAGTTTGAGGAGGCACCCAGTTGGTAACTAAAATTCCTTTTCCTACATAGCCTGCTAGGTGTCGGTAGCAACTGAGATGCAATATTGCATCATGTATAGGTACGCGCTTACCTCTATGTACATGGTAGTCACAAGAGCAGAAACCTCCACTCAGGGTGAATCCTTTGTCTCTTGCCAATTTTGGCAAAATTACAGTCACACTGCAATTCATCAAAAAGTGGTGCCGATTAGGGTTTAGGAACAATTTAGGGTTCAGGGTTACAATTTCGCGACCTCGGTGCTAGGCTACAAACTCATTCACTGATAGCATCAGCTGTGTAGAAGTATCTCGACTGTCTATTGTATCTCTAATCTATGTACTATCAAGCAGATGGGTTCCTGTGTGTTCTGGTCGACGTAAAGCTGCCCGGAGCTGTGCTGGATTGCATCAGTAGAGCAGATACGCCCTGGATACGGGGTGTCCTGTTCTAAAGGCCTGCCAAGCGCAACGAGCCCCCTCACAGGGTCGAAGCAGATCGAGATTTGTCACAAAGTCTTGCCTGACAGGGGTTCGTTGCATCGCGACCTGTTTTGTTGGGCGCTGCTGCCACCCTGGTGGTCCCATGTGGTGACGTCGATGGCGAAAACGAAGACGTCTCGACACCAGCTGTTACGGGTGGTCCTGTATTACTGCGGTACGGTGTAGGGTTAACATAATATTTATGATGGCATCTATGTCTCTCTCCAGTTAGTTGTCCGCAGTGAGTTGTGCTGCCTATGCATGCATCATGCGGTGGATGAACCAACAGTTGCAGAATTTTCGCATTTGCGCCTGTTCAATAAAACATTAATCGAACATTATTATCATACTTCACATACCAATCTTGGTAGTCGAGGTGGCAGCTATGGTGTGTCCTGCACTTGTTTAGGGTTCCTCTGACACTGTGCCATGGCAGTACCCTTAACCCTAAACCTTTCCTTGACTGTTACTGCCACAGCAAACAGTTCCCGCTTTTGATGCACTACAACCTAAAAGACGACGCTGACATCGTACCTACTGACAGCTGTGCTGGGTGATTGCAGTATTGTCCTGCACCACAGCACACTTTGCAGCCCCCACTACCCCCACCGATGACCTGGCTAGCCAAGGCTATGACCAGTACCGCCGCCTTAAGCAGGAGGCACACTATGACAGCAACAGCCAGCCACCACACCATAGCACCAAGCTACTTGCCCACCACCCACAAGCCATTGTCGCAGATGGGGACCCCCCCGTCTATTTAATGCCTCGTGCCCTGCTGGCAAATCCCACCTATCCAAGCGCCAACTTTTGTGAATATACAGGTCAGTGGTCACAAGATGTTGTGCACACAACACCTAGGTAATGCCATACGTTGTGCACACAAAACTTAGGTAGTACCACACGTCGCGATGCATTTCATGGACCTGTATTGAAGAAGGGGTTATTCCTTAGAGGTGTAGTGGGTAAACTGGAATTGGTGGAGATCGGCAATGGGACCAGGGATTTGCCGGCGACTGCTTTTGGAGGAAAAAAACAAAGCAGTGACAGAATCCACGACAAGCAGGGGCAATCATTTTGAGTTGCTTGAAATTTAGGTATGTGAAGCATGATCACCGCTTTTGTACTTTCAAGGGTAGAGTAAATGCTACAGATATCCCGGACTCAAAATTAGTATGTAAAACTGTTCAAAGCGCCCCACCCAGGCCTGATCTATCGCTCAGTGAGTCTCATGAGAGGGAGATGCGTATCGCATCTCTCTGTGCACATAAGCAGATGGCATTGCCTTCATCTCCACCATGCTTTCATGCCAATAAAACGGTGTCAGTGGAGCATAATTGTTCGCATTGGGAGGATGCACATGACACAAATCATAATATGATATAATGTGCCATGACATCACATCACCGCGCAGGATGATAACTTGCTCCTGCTTAGGTGTCCGCAATGTTAAAATTTTGTGCCTTCTTTGATGCAGACCCGGACGGAGCATGCCAAAAATGTGCTCCAGGCTACAAGCTCGCCAAAGAGTACAACTTGGATACAAGAGGCATTTTTTACGGCCCTTATGCCAGGGGTTATGCAGGGCCCTGTTTACGGGAGGTGAGCCGCTAAGCTATCATATTTATATATAATTACATTTGATTGTACAGATTCTCGTTATAGATACTTTATGCATTGATAATAAATGCAGAAATAAATGCAGAAAGAATGCAGTGCAATAATTAAGAAGAAGACGTTCACACAAGTGATGCATTCCTGAGTATATCTTGCCCACGCCCAGCATGAGCTACATGTGCAACTTGTATACCAAATACGGCACGCCCCTGGCATTTTGCAATTGGTCATACCTTCTTGCTATTTTTCTTTGATGTCCTGCTAGCCCTGCCTATGGCCCATCTAGCCCATCTCAAGAGCCCACATGGCATGCATGTGCGCACACAGTACAGTGGCACATATGCTCACCTTCCATGACAGAGAAACTTGGGCTCAGGCAGGCAATGTTTGTCCGTTCAAATCTGCTAAATTTCCTATTTGTATTCCTTAATCAACGCGATGTTTAAGGACAGGCTGTGTACTTACCTACTCATTCATTCATCTGCTCACTCCCTCTGCTACTTCTGCGTAGATACTTATTATTATCATTTTTTTGTACTCCTGCAGGTCCCCTGTGACCCGCTCAACACCACTTTCACCGGCTGCTCCCTGTGCATGGAGGGCGCGGGGGGCGCCAGAATGTGTGCCAAATGCGGGGCTGGGTACCTCCCAGAGGTGGTACCCGACATCTACCAAGACGCCCAGGAGTTCAATTCCTTTTGCATAACCTCCGGTAGCTGCCATGCGTGGCTGAATGTGGGTGATGGGGAGTCTTTCGGCACCGAGGGCTTCACCTCAGCACGCTGTGAGCGCTGTGCAGAGGATGACGCGGATGTGTGTTTGGAGTGCGCAGCCAATGGCACCCTGACACTTGGCGCACTGGGATACGGTGTGCAGTGCGTATCCACAGAGGTTTTAGCTGCCTGCCCTGATGACACCATTCCAACGGGGGACTGGGGGATCATTGAAGGCCCGTTTCATCAATGGACGGGGATGGTCGGATGCACGAGTTGCAACTCCTCCATGCTTGGCTGCAGTGGTTTGGATGTGGACATTGCTAACAGACCATTCCTCAACACCACCAGTCTGGCACTCGACAGCCCAATCCCCGCCTGTCAGCCACTCCTGGGATGCGTGGGCTGTCCCCAGGGAAGGGTTTTAACAGCCGTTGACGAGGCTTCCGACTGGGTCACTCAACAGGACAGGGATTTGTTTATTGGTATATGGCCTTCCCAGGGCAGCTGCGCTGTGGTGTGCGATGACCTGCTGTGTGCTGAAGGGGAGTGCCACGATGGAGATTTCCAGGGTGTGTGTCAACGCAAAAACCCTAACCATGGGTGTCCCATTGTGGCCACATGTGCATTCATTTGGTATAAAGCAATAGAATGCAAGTATGAATATTATCCTCTGTGCAATATATACCTGATTCACCAAATCATGCCTGCGGAGGACTTTAATGTATTATGGTGATAAGTTCAAGTCCTCTTGCTTCAACAATCGCAATGGGGTGGTGAAATTTCACGTGTGTTGCCAAAGGTATATATGCCTTTTGGTGCCGCATGCCGTATTTATCTTTTTTGTCTCATATTCCTTTCGTGGTTATCTGCAGGCCCCACGAAGTTGTTTTCAGGTGGCTGCAAAGCCTGCCCGCCCTTCCACATTGGGCCCTTGCAATTCTCCCCTTTTTTATATTATTCCAATGGCCCCATGCGCTGCGTGGATTGTGAGGACCTGAGGTGCGTCCCTGGCAGCTGTCACCCCTCCAAGGGCTGCCAGGAGTGCCCACAGGGGCATGTTCGCGTACCCAGCGAGTACACCTCTGGAAATGACACTGTGTACCGGTGCGTGAGCTGTGAGGATGGCTTCATGTGCCCCGATGCGGAAGGTTGTCAAGGCGTGAGCGCAACACTTGCCATGCAGGGAGCAATGGGCGGGGTCCCTGTTGATCTGGGAGACATGCAGGTGAGACGGTTCAATGGTGGATGTTGACATGCATGGAGTTTCATGTGTTGTGGGTGTATGGATATTCTGAATTTGTGAGTACGCTCCTCATCTCAAGCTGGGTGATTTTATCATATATGGTTAACTTTAGAGTTCACTGCGCCTCAAGCCATGTCGTGCTCCGGTAGCCCAGGTCCGATGGCACGTGCCCCCCTTATGTCTTATTATTTGCCTAGTTTGCCCATCTTGCTGGGACATGTCTTGGCCAGCCTAACCTAGCTTTGCTGGGACATTACATGGCAGGCACTACATATGGTACATTACTCAGGCCTGGACCAATCCTTGTGTGAGGACCCATGCCAATGCCATGGCTTGCCGTATCGCTTATTTTCTGCCCATGTCTGCCAGTGACTTGATCAAAGGCTTTGGTTGCTCCACAGGTTGGGTGCATGAACTGCTCGGCAAACGGGTGGATAGCTCGCCCCATGCTTCCAACCCTGGCCTACATGGACACAGTTGGTGATAATAATGGGTTTACAAACGAGCATTATGAAGAGGCGGGCACATCACCTGCCCACCAATTGGATGGCCAGTTTATCAGCAGCGGGACCATTGGCATTTCAAGCGACTTTATGATGCTGAGCAACTATGGGCGGGGGAGCAGCATCTACATCGCTCGGTGCGTCAGCTGCGACACGTTGCAGTGTGCGGAAGGCGCATGCAACATGCCGTCTGAGGAGCAGCTGCGCATCTCTGACACTGCAGCTTCACAATCTGATATGGTTAATTTCCTCAAGCCAAAGGCATATGGCTGTGGTGCATGTCCCCGGGATATGGAGCTGGCTTATATGCCTGGGTGGAACCTATATGCATGCTATATACCTGGAGAGAATCCACAAACCGCTGATTTAGACAGCCAAAGCTGATGGGTGACTTTACGCCAGTAATCATTATCACCAATCATAATGTATTCATCGCCATGCTTAATGTCATAATGTATGCCATACCCGCTTGCATCGGCTAAGGCTGCTTAGGTCTGTCCTTGACCAGCCGTTCTGGCTGGTCAGTGCCCTGGTCCGAGCCGATGGCCCCTTACCTTCGCGTTTACGATTCCCCTTAGTCCCCTTTCTTTCTTCTTCTAGCTTAGGAATATTGAAAAATCCTGGGCAGTTTTGTTCCTTGTGTAAGGCCAATTGCTAGGGTGACACGCTGTGAACAAGTGCGCTTGTCACGAGCCCACCACCGCTTTGTGGAAGCAGTGCTTGTGAGTAAATTTCTATTCGAATTGCAATTGCAATTGGATCCATTGCAATTGCTTATATAGCTTGCCTGGTGTTGATGTTGGTGCAATGTTGTAACGGAAGCACGCAGTCCAGTCTACAACTATGTGCCAGGGCCCCCCTCATTGTTAGATATTTACAGTAGCAGAAGCCTCCAATCAGGATGATTCCTTTGCCTCTTGCATATTTGTAATTTCCGCCCACGTCACTGCGTTCACCATGATCATGATGTGCACAAAGTGTTGTTGATTAGGGTTTAGGGTTAAATGCAGGGTCGTGACTCTGTGCTAGCGTACAAATATACGCTCTCACTGATAGCAAGAGCGTTGCAGAAGTACTTCTCTTGTACATACAACTACGTATTGCCAAGCAGATGGGTTCCTGTGTGTTCTGGTCGACGTAAAGCTGCCCGGAGCTGTGCTGGATTGCATCAGTAGAGCAGATACGCCCTGGATACGGGGTGTCCTGTTCTAAAGGCCTGCCAAGCGCAACGAGCCCCCTCACAGGGTCGAAAGCAGTTTGAACATTTTCACAAAGTCTTGCCTGACAGGTGTTAGTTGCATCGCGACCTGTTTTGTTGGGCGCTGCTGCCACCCTGGTGGTCCCATATGGTGACGTCGATGGCGAAAACGAAGACGTCTAAACACCAGCTGTTACGGGTGGTCCTGTATTACTGCGGTACGTGTTGGAATAAGATACTATGTATGCTGTTGACTATGCCTCTCTCCAGTCAGCGGTCCGCATGCGTGAGTTCGTCGACACTAAGGTTGGGTAGGTTGGGTGTAGGCATGCGGGTGATTAAACCAATAACCAGCAATTTCAGGGTTGAGAACGTTATAGTAGCTGACGTAAGGAACCATGCTTCACCTACCCATCGCTTGGGAGCTGTTATGTATCCTAGGCTGATAACTCCAGGTGAGAGTTTGCTAACCCAGTACCCTAGAGGGTTTTAAGCGTGAACCCTAAACGAGTGCAACGCCACTATGGGGTTTAGGCCTAAATCCCAAACCCCCATACCTTTCTTATAAACCCTGAAACCCACTACACTACCTTGGAAGGCTGCCCACAGCAGATATTTCTCAATTCCATTGCACTGCAACCTAAAAGACGACGCTTGATGCGCTTCCTATGCTGCCATCGCATTCCTATTGACGTGAACACTGTGCTTGGTAGCTGCAGTCTTGTCCTGCACCAGAGGCCACCTTGCAGCGCCCACCAGTGACCTGTCCAGCCAAGGCCATGACCAGTACCGCCGCCTCAAGCAGGAGGCATACCATGCCAGCCACAGCCAGCCATCACACCACAGCGCCCCACTGTTTGCCCACCACCCACAAGCCATTGTCGCAGATGGAGAGCTCTCAGTCAATTCGATGGCGCGTGCCCTGTTGGCACTTCCCACCTATCCAAGCGCCAACTTTTGTGAATATACAGGTCAGGGGTCACTGGATGTTGTGCACAAAAAGCCCACTACCACACGCCGCATCATGCAAGGACCTGTATATTCCTCCTTCGGAAGACAAGAGCAACTCCTTCGGAGGAAAAGCAAATTGGCTTTTTGAGAAGGGACTGTTTCCTTGGAGGTGTAGTGGGTAAATTGGAATTGGTGGGGACCAGGGATTTGCCGGCGAATGTTTCTATATTGGCAGATACATTGGCCCAACCAGTGACATATATCCTCAACAAGCAGGAGCATCCAATGTGAGGTTCCATGGCGTGAAGCATGCTTGCCTTTTTGTATTGTCAGGGGTGTAAAATGCTACAAATTCCTGGACACGAGAGTAGTGCACAGAACTGTTCAAAACGAACCACCCAGGCCTGATTCATCCGAGTAATCTGAGACTCTCATGAGAGGGACATGCTTGTTGCATTTATGTGCGCATGTAAGCAGATATTATTGCACTCATCTCTAGCATGAGTTTGCATCATCTATGGTGCAGAACTGCTTGCCAATGCAAGCAGGATGCACATGACACAAGCACAACACGACAAAATGTGCCATGGCATCACACCACCGCCTTGCATTGATAACATGCCACTGCTTCAATGTCTGCAATGCTGAACATTTTGTGCCCCCCTTGATGCAGACCCTGATGGAGGGTGCCTGAAATGTGCCCCAGGCTACAAGCTGGCAAAAGAGTACAACTTGGATGAAGGAGGCATATTTTACGGCCCCAATTTCATGGGTTATGCAGGGCCCTGCCTACGGGAGGTGAGATGCTAGGCTATCATATTAAGTTATTGATACACTCTGTTTAATTTACATACTATCATTGTAGTTACTTCATGCAATAATAACATATGCAGAAAATAATATGAAGTTGCTTATAAATAAGAAGATGACGTCCACACAAGTAATGCATACCTGGGTATATTTTTGCCCAGCCCAGCATAAGCTACATGAGCAACCTGTATACATATACGACATCCTCTTGGCATTTATACCTTCCTGCTATTTTTGTCGTTGATGCCCTGCCTATGGCCCCATCGCAAGAGCCCATGTGGTATGCATGTGTGCACAAAATACATTGGCGCATTTGCTTCCCGTCCATGCTTGAAGAAGTTGGGGTCAGGCGGGCAATTGCTGGATGCTTGGTGTTTGAGGTTTGTCCTGTCGAATTTTTCAACTTGTGTTTCTTCACCAACACCCCTTACACCCCTGTGTAGGGACAGGGTGTGTACGTACCTACTCACTCATTCATCTACTGCCCCACTCTGCTACTTCTGCGTAGGTACTTATTATTATTATTTATTTATGTTCCTACTTCTGCAGGTCCCCTGTGACCCCCTCAACACCACTTTCACCGGCTGCGCCCTGTGCCTGGAGGGGGCGGTGGGGGCCAGAATGTGTGCCAAATGCGGGGCAGGCTACCTTCCAGAGGTGGTACCCGACATCTACCAGGAAGTCCAGGAGTTCAAATACCCTTGCATCCCCTCCGGCACCTGCTACGCAAACCAGAACCAGGATTGGCATAGGCAGCTTCGCCTCAGCACCCTGTGCACGTTGCGCAGAGGACAACGCAAATGTGTGTGTGGAATGTGCAGCCAATGGCACGCTGGCCTTTGGTGCACTGGAAGATTATGGGAAGTGCATATCCATAGAGGTTGTAGCTGCCTGCCCTGATGATGCCATCCCAACGGGGATCTGGGGCATTGTTGATGGTCAATTTCATGAGTGGATAGGGGGGGCTACATGTACGAATTGCACCGCCACCATCCTAGGCTGCAGTGGTGTGGATGTGGACATTGCCAACAGGACATTCCTCAACACCACTAGTCTGGCATTGCAAGGCAACACTAGCATAGTACCTGCCTGTCAGCCATTCCTGGGATGTGTGGGCTGTCCCCAGGGGAGGGTTTTGACAGCCACTTATGATGCGGTTGACTGGGTCACTCAAGAGGACAGGGATTCCTACATCGATATATGGCAATTTCAAGGCAGCTGTGCAGTGGTGTGTGAGGACCTGCTGTGTGCTGAAGGGGAGTGTCACAATGGAGATTTCCAGGGTGAGTGTCAAACCCTAAAGCCCTAAACACATGGGTGTACCTTTGTGGCCACATGTGCATTCATTTGTTATAATTAACAACATATGAAACAATTATCTCTTATGCAACAGAAACAAGCTTCATGCATGCCTTCAAAAATCTATGGGATGGATGCATCTGTATTGTGGGTATATGTACCCTTTGGTATTGCAGGCCTTAGTACTATCACTTAAAACAAAGTGCTTTCTCTTTATCTGCAGGCCCCATGCAGTTGTTTCCAGGTGGCTGCAAAGCCTGCCCGCCCTTCCACATCGGCCCCTTGCAATTCAACCCATATACCGCTGTGTCATATCGAGATTATTTCAATGGCCCCATGCGCTGCGTGGATTGTGAGGACCTGAGGTGCGTCCCTGGCAGCTGTCACCCCTCCAATGGCTGCCAGGAGTGCCTACAGGGACATGTGCGCGTACCCAGCCAGTACACCTTGGGCAATGACACTGTGTACCGGTGCGTGAGCTGTGAGGATGGCTTCATGTGCCCTGATGCGGATGGATGCCAAGGGGTGAGCGAGGAACTTGCCAGGGATGGACTGATGGGAGAGTTCCCTGATTTGGGCAATATGCAGGTGAGCCGGTTGATGTTAGCATGCATGGAGTTGCCGGTGCTTGGATAAATTAATGTACCTAACACTTAAAAAGGAATCCTTAAACTTGCTTGAAAAAGTACAAAGGTTTTAAGAAGTACGGTCCTCATCTCAAGTGTGAGCTAGTTGATGATGATTAATGTATGCATGCACATCTGTGTACGGATATCCACTAGTTCGAAGGCAAGGTGTGCCCAAGTCTGAGTACGCATGTATCCCCTTATGTCTTGCCAATTGGCCAGCTGCGCTGGGACGTGCAATATTCTCAGCTAGGGTTCATGGTGTAGGGTTTAGAGTACACTTGGCCTATTTGGCCAGCCTAGCCCAAGCAAGCTGCTACATGCACCACTGCACATATATGTACATGCATGGCATGCTAAATATACAAGGTCAGCCCTTGTGTGAGCACCCATGCCAAGGCTTAGATGGCTTGCCCCACTTATTATTTGCTGCACATATTTTGTGTACACGTGCCAGTGACTCAACGGCTCTGCACGTCACACACACTCCGCAGGTCGGGTATGTATTTATTTGTTTATTTTGTTTAACTATTTGCAGGTCGGTTGCATGAACTGCTCGGCAAATGGTTGGGTAGATCGGCCCATGCTTTACCCTTGGAATACAACAAAATTCACCTGGGTTGGTGAAACCGTTAGGTTCACAAATGAGTATTACGAAGAGGCGGGCACATCACCAGCCCACCTGTTGGATGGTCAGTCAGTCGGGAACATTGACATCTCAAGCGATTATATGAAGAGCAAGGATGACGGTTTCAGCAACAGCATCTACTTTGCTCGGTGCGTCAGCTGCGACACGCTGCAGTGTGCGGAAGGCGCATGCAACATGCCGTCTGAGGAACAGCTGCACACTTCTGACATGACTGCACAAAATGATCCGTTTTATTTGCCCAAGGCATATGGCTGTGGTGCCTGCCCCAAGGACATGGTGTTGGCCTACATGCCTGCCTGGAACCTTTATGCATGCTATATGTACCCTGGAGAAAATGAACAGGTTGATTATTCAGGCTATCCAAATTGAATGAAGCCACTGCTCATGTCGTAGTGATTGTATTATCATCGAGCATCAATAGTTCACAGCCATGCCATTTGGTGTCATGACTATCGTATGAATATTGTACTGTTCGATCATCTCAACTTGATAGGCTATTTCCTCCTTTGGACATTGTTTGGTCTGCATCGCTAGCCACTGGGCGACATGCTGTGGCGAGTGAGTGTAACAGTAGCATGCTTATGCAGAGGAATTTAATATGGGAATTCCAATCAACTGGGGTGTTGAAAAACACTGGGTCAGAGATGCACCAGAGCTTATCAGGTGATGGTGGCAGCGTCGCTCCTTCTATGCACCGGTGCCCACGTTCCGAGGGTTCCCACCCGTTCCTGTGGTTCTTGCCAACTGCAGTTGCAGTGCTCAACTGCCTTCTAGAACTACTTTGTGGTCCAACCCTTATTTAGGGTTCAGTAGGTTTACAATCCATGACAGTTTAATCAGACTGTTACAGTAAGCTTACCCAGGGTTCCTGACCAGTTTGTGGACGCGCCATTATGTATTGTACATTCTTCCACTTTTATAAGGCCTTTGTGGAAAGTAATTCTTGTCTGTTGTGACAGAGCCGCATGCCAGGACGTCCACAAACTGTACAGCTACAATTGTGCATGCGCATCAGCTTTGCTCCTACTCATTTTCTCTGACGCATTGTAAAACATGGGCTTATCATAATACCATACGAGTAGCGCACTATTATATTTTTTATCGATGTCATACGACGCAGGCATGCGTAGTTTTCCTTTTTGTCCTATTTTAATCCATTTACTTTGCGGTTGCAGGATGCGGCAGGCTGGCTCTCCATTGAACCCCAGGAGCCCAAGTGGCCCGGCAGCTGGTACTGGTATGGCCAGGGCAGCTGCGCGGTAGTGTGCCAGGACCTGCTGTGTGCAGATGATGAGTGCCAAGATGCGCAGCTGCCTTTAGGGGGCGGCTTGACAGGTAAACTAGCTAAACCCTGAACCCCAATTCGTTAACACTAAATCCTGCGGTATGCCAATAATCCGTGCATGGTACGCAGCTGGTTAACGTGGGTGGCTAGACAGGTAAACTAGGTAAAGCCTAAACCCGAAATCATAAACCCTAGGGTGCTGATGCTGAGTGCCAAGATGCGCAGCTGATTATAGAGTGTGTGCTGACAGGGATTTTAAACCCTTGATTTATCCCCCGGACCATTCAACCTCACGGAAAAGACACGCTGAAGCATTTTGTGCCATAATTCCACAGTGCTATGCGGTGCATGGCAAAGCCAAAGGTTAGGGTTAGGGTTTTAAACTTTAGATGTCTAGGGCTCAAGGTGACCAGTGCATGGCAACAGCCTGCCACCTAGGCTGCATGCTTGCACTTGCAAAGACTGTTTGGGGTATTTGGCGCCTGCACCCAAAACCCAAAACCTATCTCATACTGACACCCTTCAACCTCATTCATGCTGACACTAACCCCACTTTCCCACTCCTCTAGCACGGTCTGCGTTCCCTGGTGGATGCAGCGCGTGCCCCCGCTTCCACACCGGCCCTGCAACCTATGGCTTGGCTGGCGACTACAGCAGCACCCATGCCCTGGTCTGCGCTGCTTGGACTGCCAGGTGCGTAATGGTCCTCCCTACTGACTCCTGTGCAGTGGTCACTCCAAAAGCCTGCTTGTTGATTTGTTTATTGAACTTCCACATTCTTGTTCATCTGTTTACGACAGCACCCATGTTCTGGTCATGCGCTACATGCGCCGCTTGGACTGCCAGGTGCGCAGTGGTCCTCCCTACCGCACCCTGGTCCTTGACCAAAGCGCCTGTTCAGGAATAGGGTCCTGGGACAGGCTGCTTGATTGTTTGTAATTTTTTATTCACGTCCCTGTGTGTTTGTTTTTAAATTCCGCGTTTAAAACGAATTGTTTTTTACATTAATTGTTGATGCATCTGTTTGTTTGTACCTGCCAGGTGCTGCAATGTGCCCCCAAAGGCTGTGGGGCCTCACAGGGTGCAAGATGTGCTCTGGAGGGGACGTGCTCATGCCCAGCCAGTGGGTGGTGAACGCCCGCGATGACATGGGGGAGTGGTCGTGGGAGATGGTGTACAAATGTGCGCCACCCCCAGAGGGCAAATCCTAGGAGAATTTTGGGCTTCTGGCGTCCAGCGTCATGACATTCAGTCAGATTTAAACAATTAATCAACATCATTTCAGTTCCGTTAGCTTTCACAACAAGAAATCGCAGTTTGAAGTCATTTTGCTGTCATGCTGCGTGGTCATGTTGCGTCAGATGATCCCTTTCAGTCCTGCCTAATTAGCCTAATGCTCGCTTCAATTTAATGCAATTCAATCTGTGACGTGTTACGATCACCAGATCATGACGAGTCACGTGCCTGAGTAAGTGCTACATGGGTTGCGGCTGTAGGCTATGTTAGGGTTGAATTGAGGGTTCCGAGAAACAAAAAATCTTCCAAAAATGGGTTGCGGCTGTAGGCTATATAAGGCTACGCGTCCCTGGCGTTGCACACACAGTGATTGATTTAATTGCTGGCGCGCTATGGTAGCAGCCAATTTTTGCCAGGGCAAGATGAATCAAATATAACAGACACAAGCATTCTGTTGGGAACAGGAGGACTTTAATACATGTGATGTATATTAAAGGAGATCTTCAGGGTGATGTCGCTGTGATAGCTTTGTATGCGTGTGCACATGCAACAATTGGTGTGCTTGCGCTGCGCAATGATCACATCGATTTTACGCGCATGTAGATCTAGTAGATCTTACGATATTGTGTCGAGTGTCCATCGCTGATGCACATTACCTGATTCTGAAGTTTCCATCTGCGAGCTGTGCAGTCCCTGCCAAGCTAGGGCAATGCACGCCCTGATAGCCCTGACCAACACCTTCAAAGCGGATGCGCTAAGAGTCGTGCCCAACAGGACCATCAGCATATACATCTTGCTTGTTCCGTGTCCTCGTTGGAGTCCAGGTGTGAATTGCAAGGGCATGCCAAGTTCTCAACCAGCCTGATGGGCATCGGTAGCTGCTGGGGTTCAACCTCACTGGTAAGGGCTTATACCCTACATTAGGGTCACCTAGCAGGGTGTAACTGGGTTAACATTAAGCACGTCCAGTCTGCACGCGTACACTAGTTGCTAGCCAGTCGCATTGCCAGATTCCTACTAATTTCAGAGTAACGACTTCACCTTTGCAAAACTCCATAGCACTACTGGATCATGTCTTGCTGGATCATGCTCTAGGATTTGGGGTATCGACTCGAGTAGCCTACAGGGCCTGCACCGCCCCAACCAAGCTGGCTATAGCACTGACTTGGCTCTATCACGGACAGCTTCAGCCTTGCATCTTGAAACTCTATTCCATGAAGCGGACGGGTTGAGTCGACGTAGAGTTGTGCGATGTGTGCTGGATTGCATCCTACAAGGAAGATACACCTGGATACGGGTTGCAACCATCCTTGAGTTGACTACCAGGCTGTAGGCCCACCGAGCACATTGACGCAACAGTAACATTCAGAGATAAGACACTAGCGTTTCCCGTTGAGTAGTAGTAGCGCTGCTGCCCCTGTTTGTTGGGCGCTGGTGCCACACTGGCCCAAACGTGACGTCGATGGCGAAACCGAAGACGTCACGACACCAGCTGTTACCGGCAGTCCTGTTATACTGCGGTATGTGTGATGCTAATGTAGGCTATGTGGTGCCATCTGCATCCTTTGCCAGTCAGTGTTCTCTTGCGTGAGTTTGTGACATATGCATGCACTGCAACCGATTAGGGTCACGCATGCGGGAGTGCATGCGGGGGAAACCAATACTGCAGCATTTCGCAGTATTGACTGCTGTTATAACTTACACAAGGTACCATGCTTCACCTATCAGTCGGGTTGGAGTGAAGCGTGTCTTACACTTTGGAGAATGTGACCATGCCAGAACCCTAAACCCTAGTACCCCTACACCCCATACCTATCTTCCTGCTACAGCAAAGTTTGTTTAAGAGTACTCATTTCACATGCACCTAAACCTAAAAGACGACGCTGCCAAATTACCTGATGACCTGATAGACCTGACCACTGTGTTTGGTGGCTGCAGCCTTGTCCTGCACTACCTGCACAAGAGGCCACCTTGCTGCGCTCGATATAGCTACAACCACCAGTGGCCTGGCCAGCCAAGTCCAGGCTCATTACCGCCGCCTAAAGCAGGTGGCACACTATGCCAGCCACAGCCAGCCATCACACTACTATTCCACAGTACTTGCCCACCACCCACAAGCCACCGCTGTAGCTGATGAAACCACATTCAAGCGAACAGCATGTGCCCTGGCGGCACTTCCCAACACCAACCTCTGCAAATCCACAGGTCAGCGTGATTGCTTGTTAAAGTAAGCAGGAACCTGCTGCAAGATGCACCCGACACATTTGTATCTTCAACATTTGACATAATGTGGTAATGTGACAAAGCATCTCACAACCGCCTACTGCTGAGCATAGATGCCCGTACGGTGTCTGCATTGCTGAACATCCTGTGGACCTCTTGATGCAGGGCCCTATGGGTCGTGCCTGAGATGTGCCCCAGGCTACAAGCTGGCAGCAGAGTTCAACCTGACCGATGGAGAAAGGCATTACAGCCCTGAATACAAGGGTTTTGCAGGGCCCTGTTTACGGGAGGTGAGACAATGCATGCACACCACACCGCCTTGTCGGCATACACACTGCTCAAAGCAGGGGTGTCAATACATAAATTAGGAATTTTCACATTCAGGTTTATATATTAACACCCCTGCTCCAAGCCGTGCATCATTTTCATAGCATATGCAAGTTTGCATCAAAACTATATCCCATGTCGTTCACGTGCGTGAAGCATGTATATAGGTCTAGATCATATCCACATATGCCGTACAGTATAATGTTACCCAAGTCCAGAGATTGCACCTGTAACAAGAGTAATGAGATGATAATTGATCGTAGACTTATCTGATTACCCTTGCCTGTACATGCAGCATGCTGTGACACCATCACACCTGTAGCCATTCCTACTACACCTACTTGATGTGGCTCATTTTATGCACTACTTATGACCCATCACATCTGACATGCGGCATGCACTTGGGCACAAATCACCCTGGAAAATATTATGCGCCCCCCCCCCCCCCCTTCTGACTCCCCGCAGGTCCCCTGTGACCCGCTCAACACTACTTTCACCGGATGCTCCCTGTGTCTAGAGGGGCAGGGGGGCGCCAGGGTGTGCGCTGGATGCGGTGCGGGCTACCTCCCACCCGACTTGTTTCCGGAAGCCAAGGAGTTCATTTTCACTTGCATTACCACTGGCAGCTGCTATGCAAAGCTGAATCAGAATGCTGGAGCTGCATTTGGCAACGCCATCATTGCATCAGCCTGTGTGCGCTGTGCAGACAACGATGCGGGTGCATGTGTGGAGTGTGCATCCAATGGCACGCTGGCATTTGGTGCACTAGGGGACT
>JAULBX010030298.1:0-16234 GCA_032358255.1 Heterotrichella gracilis
CAAAACACTGCCAAGACGGTTCATCCAAGTCACTGTGCACTTGCAGACGCAGCACTTGCGCTCGTGCAGGCGCCATAAGTCAGGTCGTTGTAGGACATGATGCCCAGCTTTTGGGCAGGTGATAGTGCTGTGGTGCTGTACATGTGGTGCGCTGATGCTTGAAGCAATCAGTGAGGAGTCAGGAGTTTAATGGGATAAACTCCTTTAATGTATTTGGGTTACATACAAGTATGTTGCATATTGTGGAGCGTTGTGGGTGACCAAACGCATGCGCTTAAAATCGGATGTGGGACCGTAGGCCCCATTCATTCGTAGCGGCCTGGTGCTGCCAGGAGAACCTACTTGAAGGTAGGTTGGCATGTTAAACAAGGGGCGCAGCCGGCTGCGGACTCGGAGGTCACTCGCCGAGGTACTGGGGTGTGCCATACCCTCTCTTTTTCATGTTCAACAGTCTGCTGGCCCAAATGATTTCGGAAACGTCGTTCAGACACACACCGTGGCCTTGTACCGTACCGTGGCCCACTGGGCTCGACTCACTGCCACCTTGTACCACCCGGGGCAATGGCAAGGTACCCATGGCCAGCCCTTGAAACCGTCCTGGGTCATTGGGACCGGACCTAGGATTACGCAGTCACCGGTACGACAGTAAACAGTCAGGGAGACACCGTGGCAGAGTATCATACTCTGTGTCTCAGCAACCTTGAAGGGCTTCGAAACAAATTATTTCTGTTCACCTCGATGTCTGAGTTTGTTATTGGGTACCACTTAGCTATCGGTACTGTAAAAATGTCGCACGAATAGCTAGGACCATCAGCCTGCTGGGGACGCTTAACAGTAGACTAGACTAAGTGGAGAACACTAAGTGGGAAAACCTTCCTTCGCTTGTCCATGTGTGCAGCTACTCCGTCTACCCTACGCAATGTGCCGCCTTAGAGGATTACCTACTATACCTACGCTGCTTTCAGCGATCGTGTTCTGCCAAGAGATTGCTGCTTCGCCTCGGCCATGGGATGGCCTACCCCCACCCGTGCACCCAGAGGTAGTTAGAACCAACAGCTTTCAGTGTAGCTACTGATTCCATTCGCACCATCTTACGGGTATCTGTCATATGACATTGCAATGCACTGTTGTGAACTCCCGCATTGACTCAATTTGAACACGTTTATTGGTGGAAACAGTGATTTCAATACCACCGTGCTGGACCGGTCCCACTAATCCCAGGGGGAATCAGAAATAGATACAAAAAAAAAAAACACAAAATAATATTGTTAAATTTACATTACAGGGGATGCAGTTGGAGCAGGAGGCAGCAAACTTTCAGTTGGAGGAGTGCCCATTGGATCGGCTGATCATGACAACACAAACTGGGGTGGGGTTCAACAACCAGCTGACCATTGTCCAGTTTGGCCTGATGCTGGGTAGGTAGCTGCACTTCCCATCCCCCTCCATGGGGTGCATTTGCCTCAACAAGCTATCCCAATGTCCCGCTAGTGTGGCACCATGGCCCACGCTCACCGGATGGTATGGGTGCTAACCTACGCAACGTATTGAATGCTTGGAAAACATGACACCAAATAGTATCTCAGTGACACACTATTCGACTTTATGGATGCCCGCACCCCTATACGGACTGTTGGCCTTTTTGAGCATTGGGTATTCACCCTTCCAAAGGATGATATAATGAACGGAGTTGGGTTCCACATTTTGCACCACCTAGGACTGCTTGAAATTGTCTTGTCAAGCACCATATGGAATATCGAATTATATAAAAATGCCTGGCATTGCAGTGACGTACTAGATGTACTTATGAAAACATTTTTCTATGTATATAATTATATATGTACTTGTTTTACAGTGGACAAGTGGCTCTGCTTCTTGCTAACTACCCTTGCGCATGTCCTGCTTTGTTCAAAGGCGTTGCAAATGGGGGGAGGAGGGGTATCCGCTATTTACAAACAAGTTTGAAATTGAAGTACCAGGCAACTTTCAACATACAATAACCACAATGATTGCAATGCGCATGGAACATTAGACCATTATATGTCCTCACAAGGAGTCCTTGCGTACCTTCATCACGAGGCACTTTGGGGCCCATCAGACCCTGTGGTGCTTGGCCGTGTTCAAACGAATTCAAAATCACCGCTTACATCATATCAAGCTATCACAAATTCAAGCAAAAAAATAACCGCACGGCACTAATACTACTAGCGTTATGACCAACTTGTTGTGCGCTGCTGACCCCAGGTCGCCTCACCAACCGCACGTTTGTCCTCCCACCCCTCAGTGCAGCTTACCGCGCGGATAAGGTACCAGTTTTCTTCAGGGATGCGTTGGAGGTCCAGGAACTACGCAAGTTTTGGTGAGACCCAGGGCAAAGTCATGTGCTGTGCGCATCTATGTGTCAGGTGTAGCTACAACTGTATTGCAGCACATATGTGCTCATACGAAATGCCTCTCACAGCAAATGTACAGACAAAGAAAAATAATACCAGCATTCAAGCTTTCCAGTATGATGCAGCGCACAATGTTGGATCGCCTGTATGAGTGGACCATATTACAGCTGCATTATGGTCCACTACCGGCGTGGTGACATGGTACTCACTGGTAACAGTCATAGTGACGGGATGCCAGACTTGAGTCTTGCCTGGACACAGCATCCATTAGAGGGATACATGGAGTAACACAGTCAGCTTAGCGGCAGCCTTGCATTTGCTGCGCCAAAACAACCATTTGGCATGACTGATCCCACGTTGAAATTTTTTTGCAGGGTGAATTAGCTGAGGGTATGTGGCTTTTGCGCAGTGTGCGGTAGCTCAGGGCACTGTTGCACAATGCATTTACTACACAACTGTCCGACAAACGGCTTCCCATCCCAGGCCAACATTGATGCTGCATGAACGGTACCGTCCCGGACACATGCCATGTGACATGACAATGACATTGCCAATGAAAAGCCATGCCCAACTCCAGGCCCTGCTTTGTGGAACTTGAGCCACATGAACACCACACACCAGCAACAAATTCCTCGCCTGCAACCTCCACCAACGTAACCCCACCTGCCGGGGGTCTCTCTCTCCCCAACGCCACCTCCTACATCACCCACCTGCTGCACAACGGGGAGTACCATACTGTCACCAAGTATCTGGAGTTGCCAGGTCACCCAATGCAAGCTTTTGCAGGTGTGTGTGTGTGTTTAAGGTTTGGTGTGAGTCCTGGTAGATGGGTAGAGTCGGGGGTTGAAAATGCGTGGATCACCATACATACTTGATGATTCGCTCCTGAGGGGGTTATGAGGCATGTAAAGATGCAAATCGTATGATCACTTGGCAATGGCCATGGAAAATTGTGCCCTTCAACCTTTTATGAGAGTTTTAAAATCAACTAAATACATTGAAGTTGTTTCTGCGCCAGGCGAGGCCCTCCAAGGAACATGTTCATGAAGTATGCCACCTGCCTAAAGCACGTAGGATGTACATGGATGTTTTCTATTCCTGGTGCATAGTCAGCTTCTTTCAGCTCATCTACAGCCGCATGTGGTTGGGTGTCAGACCTCGTTTGCTGGAGTAGCTTTATTTAATTATGTTGCCAATCGCCATCCGGCAATAGGGCCTCAAGGTATTACTGCCAGCCAATCATGAAGTGTTAACTCAGTCGCATAAACATGTGATCAAGCTTGCTAGAATCTGGAAGAGCTTAGCGGTGTAGTCTCTCCTGTTACGATGTTTGGTTGGATGTGGTCCATTCTGGTTGGAATTCATGGCCACCACACAAATGGCGCTACACAATAATTGAAAAAAACATGTTCATATGCATCATGACTATCACTTCCATTCCATCCAAATTTCTTACAAACCTGCCAGCACCCTCACCCACACCCGTGCAGACTGGGCCACCAGCAATAGCGTTGTCGACTCCCCCATTGTGTTTATTCCAAGTCGCACCCTGTACAAGAGCTGCCCTGATGACCCGGCCTGGGACGAGCTGTTTTGGCGGCACGTGGCACCAGCTGCTGACGTGGCGCGCGAGGTGGAAATTTACCTTGAGAAATACTTCCCAAAGGCAAGTTTGACCGTTGACAACTGAACTAATGCAGGGCCATTTTCGTTGAGCTTATGAGATACATGGGCCACACAATTCCGCAATGAGGATGAAGAATATCATGTAATCTAATTTAATCCACAAGATGTCCTGATGATCAGTGCCACTTGATATTTCATTTACATTGATCAATGTATAAATTTAATTTAATTTAATTTAATTACAAGAAGTTGTATGAAAAACAATTTTAAGGTTTTTCTCCTTCATAAGTATGAGAAGTGACTTGTCCAAGGGCATGTCATTGTGTATATGATGCTAGCCTTGGGGTAACATATTACAGCTGACATTCTTACTGAGATGACATTCAGTAAAGGCAAGGGTTTCAGTGCAATGATAATAAAATATAGCTAATTGTGCTATTACTGTAGCTATAAATGAACAACACATCTAAATGAAAAATCCTGGTTCATCATTACTCAAGGCTACTGGCGAAGCACCCCGGCCCGGCCAAAGTAGGTATATTGTGACAAAAAACTTTCACCTTGCACGTCTGATGTACCGAAAATTGTTTTCAGGATGTTTGTGCCCTGACGTGCGCGCGCACACACACAAAAATTACTGTAAATTATCAATGTCGATTTTGTGCGCATCTGTGATCTGATCTTTATAGCAAAACAGGACACCTTGCCCGCCCCAGCATTCAGAAATGCGATAGGAAATGCTAAATATATTCTTGTGATTTGAGCTCTGTACCTGCTCCGCAGAACCCCTGTAGTGTGGTGCATCCACCATACTGCACCTGTTGGGGAATGAACCCGCTCGCAGTGGCCACAGCTTATTATTTAATTGGTATGGATGTTGGGAATAGTTTTTGTATATACGAGCTACAACAAATTCACAGTGATAAAACAACCTTGTCCAACTTTGGGTACAAAATTTGTACTGCAAATGTCTCTATTTTCAATCTGTGGGAAATATTATTCTTTAGTACCTGATGGGTGGTGTAATATTAGTTGATGACAGGGGGACTAGCAGTGCTGTTTGAGGAGCCCTTTGGCAGACAAGGGTGGATGGTGGGGTGGATGGTTGAACAGTACGTGTAAAATTCAGCACGAGCTTTGTAAGTTAGTATATGTATTCCAGCAATACAACCAGGTAAGCATGAGGTGCACCGTGCTTGGAGCTGTTAAGGTTGTGATTAGGCCCTGATCAACGGTTGAGAACATGATGGCAATTGGCTGGCGGTCAAAAGGAGTTGGCTGACTTGGAGAGGGCCCACAATGCATGCATGCATCATTCATCGCAGAGAAACTGTTACCGGCGTGAGTGTGGGCAGGGATGCCGAGAGCAACTTTGATTCTGGGTTCCGATCTGAACCGTCTTGGGTCTATGCTTTCCATAAGGTGTTAGATCAGAAAACACAAAAGGTCTTGCGGGATTGGTATAGAGGGACCTTGGACTCGACAATGTTTGATTTTCATCAGCAAATGGGGCAGGAGTTGACAGCATGCATGCATCAAGAGGGGCTAAGCTTGAACTCCATAATCTAGCAAGTTAACACCGGTGGCACCATCAATAAGTTGAACATTATTACAAGATAGGCTGAAAGTGCTGTCGCAAGTTGTTACATTGACTGTTGAAGGTCACAAGCAACCTTATTTGCTGAACGCAGTGAAATCACTGCAGTGGGTGGCGCTAAGTCTACAGCCCGTATAAGCTATACGCAGCACAGTGATGCAGCACTATATAAGTCGTTGAGAAATCACTGTCTTGCGCCATTCCAAAGCTTTGCACCGTATGTAGGACTGCTAAGCTGGTGGAGTGCCTAAGCCTCTTAGTGAATAAGGGACACTAAGGATTGGTAGTATCCATGCCTCAGTGGATGCAATGCAGCGACTAGCCAAATACTGCTGGCATGTCAGGACTGCAAGGACATTCAGGCCGCATCAGCCCATTTGGTTAGGGAAAATGTGAGGTAGCTGGCAGGCCTGGTTGCACACCATCTATTCCATTATAGAAATTGGTTTGGAAAGCTTTCGATGTGAGCCACAACACGGTGCACTACAAAATCAAACTTTCATACTTTATGTTTAAAAAAAAAAGGAAACTTACTTGCCACAGTATGGATCAGCTATCGTAGTTGTGTGAATACTTGCTTCTAGTACCCAATAAATCCCTGGTAATTTGCATGGCCATCTGCTATCCGATGACGTACAATGATGATCCACAATTTGCAAGGCAATTTGCTGCCTAGCGCCTCTCTGCAGCATTGTATTGTCGTTGATGAATACAATGTCTTAATTCAAATGTTAAAGCCTCCCTCACTTCAAATGCATCCCCCCATCCACAATTGCATCCCACCATACCTCACTGCAGTTGGATATTAGCCAATTGCAGTGCTCACTCCTCAAGGCATCCTACCATCCCACCATATCCCCTACTTACCTCCCTCCCCCTTGACCCAGAGCCATTTCGCCACGGTGCATTTAAGGCACCTGGAGGGGGCATGCAAAGCATTTGCACAGGGCCAATTTCAGACAGGGCCTATTCAGGACTCAGTGATGCACATGTGCAATATAACCCCCACCCTGGTGGATCAGGTGCTTATGTCATACGGACTAACAGGAGATGAATATTTATATGTGGCCACAGATGGGCAGATGCCACAGAACGAGGAATTGTTCAGGTGGGGAGCCTCCAGGGCATAGGTAGTTTGAGTACCTGCATTGTTAGACCAACACGTTGACTCCAAATAGGCACACACAACATGGGGAATTTGAGACGAGGCATAGAAGGCGCAATTAGGTAGAATCAAGTTCCTGCGTTGTTTGTAGCGCTTGGATTGGTGATCACCTTGAAAGCAACGGCAATAAACTCGTTTTCTGTTTATTGCATGTTCATGGTGTGGCCGCTCTGGCCTACCAATGTGCCTGTGCACATGCCAGCCACCACTGAAATGCTCCCACTAGTTCTTCAGTACTGAAGAAACCTTTTGGCAGAATTCTAAGCCCCAAACATGTGCTTCTGCAATCACGCAAAGGAAGTGGTGATGGCGAGTAGAAGCGAGAACATTCCCCTCCTTCAGGCGGACCAGGCGTGCTTATTTCTACAACGACGGCCTACCCGAGGTACGCAACACCCATGCGCGGACCGCAATGGCTAAGGTGCGCGCATGATCCATCCTAAGTTAGGATGCATTCTGATTCCCCTTGCATAGCCAGCTGGATTCCTTCACATGCAGGTGCTGTGCACGTTTGGCGTGGGGGGCGGTCTAGGTGTGGCATGTTTGCTGCATTGCCACCTGCACCTCTTGCCTTGAACCACGTAAAAGTGAATTGTCAGCTCCCCTTTCTTCGAAAGGCCCGGATGTGCATTACCTGGACCCCAGCCACTAGTGATCCACAATCTTCACCCTACACCCCACCGGCTTAGTGCATAAAATCATACGTTTTCTCCTTGTAGCGCTGAGGGAAACAGACACCCCTTGTCATCCCCTTGAATCTCATCCTTCTCCTGAAGCGTCAAGCCTAACCCTCCTTCTAAACCCAACTCCACACATCCCCCTTGCAACCACCATAGTCCATCCTCCCACCAGCTGCCTCACTCCCTTTGTCACCTAACCTGATTTGCAACTGCGTCCGGCCCCTGCCGGCCTGCCAACCGCCAGCAACCCCACATGTGCGACGGTACCTACCCTCCCCTACAAGAGCAACAGTACCTACCCTTTCCCCTTTGGAACCAAACATTTGCCTGCCTATATCTCAACGTCACACCCCCTGTGTCCCCTCACATGTCCGACATTTGCCGGCCTCCCTTGCAGGGCCATGCCGGGGTGCCTGTGTTCACCCCCGCAGTTGACATGTTCCTCATGGCGCGCGCCCCCCTTCCTATGGTGGGCAACATGGCAAGCAGCATGGCAGCTAACACTGCCAACATACGGTACGCACATGGTCTAAGAAATGCCAAAATGGATCGAAAAGAAGAACATCGAATCTAATTATACATAATCAAAGACCTTGACTTTGAGTAGCAGGGACAACCAATTTGTTTGGGCAATTACCGTACCACCATAGATGAACGGCTTTCAGCTCAAGACCATAACTGTTTGTTTAAGTTTGTCTGAATGTGGTGAAAATCAACCTCAAGGTATGGATACAAATCACATGACTAGTTACCCAAATGAAGAATCGATCACCCCCACCCACCCTGCCCTCTACCTGCAGGGCTGCATCTGGCCACCTGCCCTCCATTTTGGCCTGGCCACCCCCCTCCAATGCCTCCGTGTTTACTCCTTGGTGGTCCTGCTCTCGCCAGAGGTTCTACTGCGGAGACGTGTACCATTCCACTGGAAAGCGCAGGCGATGGACAACATGCTACCCAGTGCCGTTGGGGGGTGAGGGCGGGGGTGTTGGGGCGGTAGGGGCTTGGCTTGGAGAGGCACCTGGCCCTATGCTGGGGTGATGGAGATGTCAGGATTTGGAGCTGTGTGTGGCATGGGGGTTAAGAAGGTCTCAGCGGTTGTTGTCGATGGGTGTACATTTGGTGACTCTGCTGTTGCTATAAAGGACAAACCCATAGCTGGTATATCGGCTTTGCTGCCAGCCAGGTTGGCTGGTGAGAGTGGCATAAGGTGGAAGCAGGCCTTACAATTAGAGTAAAAAATTCATCAGAACAGTATCCATACCCAGCCTTTTTATTGCAGAGTAGGTTTCTAAAGACAATGACGGCAGTGAGGGAGGCACCACTGGGCGCTCCCACTGGCTGTTTCAACAGCAAGATTTGTGCCAACAGTCATGGCGACCTTACGGATTACATCCAACATACTGAAAGTGTTGTGGGTCTCCTGTAGTCTACAGGTAGTTGGTACAGGGCAGACCTTAAGTAGACCGCAGAAACAGGGTTGCTTGACCTCCTCGTGCGCTGTAAGTTTCTTACACAAATGGCATTGGCAAGTGTAAACTGGTAGCAAGTTTGCATGACCAGTACCAGCTTGTGCAGGAATAGATGGCTGGCCCGTCCAGACTGTGTGCAGGTGCTGATACTCAGCAGTGATTGGCAATTCCTGGGTGAGGTGGGGGCGCCATTGGGGTAGGCATTAGGTTTGCATTATCACTAGGCATGTGCGCCCCTGATGATTTGTGGATCACCGTGATAAATATATTGCAAGTAGAGAAGCACAGAATATGCACAATCGGAATTTTGTGATAAGGCTTGATGGATAAGTGAATGTTGCTGGCAGGGGTATGATCTTGTTCCACAAATTGAGGAGTGCGCAAAATTAAATAGATAAATATCTACGCAGCCTATCCTTGAACAAGCTCGATTTTGTTAAGAACGAGATAACTGAATTTAGCAAAGATAAATGCAACACCCTCTTGTCCACTACAAGCTCTATCATAGTTGATTGGTGCACTACTAGGATGATAGGATAATAACTCATCGAGTGCCAATTTGTCAGTTAACCTATTCTCCCGCCTTTATGTGTTCTTGCTGTTGTAGTACAGCTTGAAGCAATCTATTTTGTATAGCCAGTGATGTACAGTGGATTTTGGTGATTGTCGTTTCAGCCTATGGCTCTCAGACTCCTAAGGCTGTGAGAGTACTTCGGTTTTGCGGCATATGCATAACATGTGGTTCCCCCCGCTCCAATCGCCATGGTCTTACTAATATGTGTTTGAAAGAGTATCTCCAGCTGCCTGGAGTACGGTGTGTTTTCTAGGTTGGTGTGTTATTCTTGTGTCCAGGTCCCCAGGTATGTTGTTAAGCCCAGCTAAGTTAGCGGCTTGTTGGAATTTGTGTCAGCAGCATACATAGAAGAAGAAAAACATGTCTGATGCTAGGAAACAATCTAGAATACACATGCTATGAGATGTTTCCTGTACGCGTGTAGTCGTTCATAGTAGGATGTCTTGGATGGATTGCCTTGTGCTGGCAAATGACGCTACCTCTTTTTCTTTACTTGCTTGCATTTTCGCAATATGGCGTCCAAAGCTGGTTTGTGGCATTAAACATGCATACGAAAGTCCTTATCTTGAGGAAATGAATTTCATTTCAAATAAAAAAAGCACATACTGTGTTATTAACAAGCAGCGTGAATACTGGTGACTGAGAAAAGTGCCATCTTTTCAATCTTCTACATGTCTGATGCATCATACTCTGGATTGGCTTTGCTGGTCCCTGTCCATTGGTAGTTGAATGCATTACAAGCCTAGTTAGTTGTTTGCTGCAAACACTTTGTCTTGTGCAAAGGCCTGAGTCAGAGACATTGTATTGTATAGTACCACCTACACGCAGGCCACTCTTACTGGGCCTACCTACCTACCTACCTACCTACCTACCCACCTACCTACCCACCTACCGGGTAGTACAAGGTTACAACCAGGACAAGTGGGGACAAGTCACTCAATAGGGTCAATTCACTCAATGCTGCTGCTACTAGGCTATCTCAGCAGCTAAACTCTACCAGCTAATATGTGCTGGACACAAATCGTTTAGTGATCTCATATGCTCACCGACAAGGTGATATTTGCCAAAGCCAGCAGTGCTACTATCGTACCATTATATGACCACCAGTAAAATTACGACAAACTTACGGTCAAGTTATAAATGTGTCGACGTGTTCTCGAGGAACTTTGCATGTATACATACATCTAGGTTGCCCCCATAAGAAGAAAAGTGTGCAGGTTTTCCCCGGTTGCTAACCTGGGTCCTTCGAACGTTGTGCCACATGGCATCGGCGTCTCGGCACTAACATACTTATTAAAGCTTAGGTTTGGAAGACAAGTCATCAAGTGTTTCGTGAGTCATGCACCAGGCTTAAATGGTGTTCAACCTGGGCCTTGCCTTCACCATCGGTGCCTACTTGACGTTGAACTCCTCCCTCAACCTTGTTAACAGCTGGGCTTTACGCATTCTTGGGTTCCGCTTCCCCTTGCTGCTGACAGGCACGCATATGGCGTTCAGTTTTGTGTCATTGTTACCTCTCATGCTGACAGAGCAGTACAGGCCGTTACACATGCAAACCATCCAGTGCCAGTGGAAAGGACTGGTCGGAATAGTGCGTCACCATACCCTTTACAACTGCTATTGATGGTGGGGGCTACATCCAAAGACTATACTCAGCGCAATACTCAGCGAGTCGGCACTCTAGGAGTGACTAATGTTTTACGATTAGATCGACAATGCTAGCACAGCTGCTTTTGTGACGCAAGACATTGTCGCCATCTTGTGCCCTCCTTCTTCACAGGAGCGTTCATGGCTGTCAACATCGCCTTCAACAATTTGAGCCTGGTTGAGATTACCCTGACCGTGAACCATATCATAAGGTGGGGGGAAACTGCATGTTATTTCGCGGATGTAGGTTTTACAAGAAAGGGCCTGTCATGTATGTAAGTTAGCTACGTTTCTCATTTCGAATACGGTGCTACATGCTTGCATTCCCCAAACTATTAGGGGCAAAGACCAATCAGTGTTTGTTTTGATATAGAAATAAACATACAAAATGGCATCGTGCGGCAAAAACTTGAATGCCATTGGCTGGGACAATTCCCTGAGCAGCAGTAGACTGCCAATCAGAGAACTTTCCTTTTGAAATAAAACATGTACTACATGGCATGTAGGCGGTTTGGGAATGCAACTCTAAAAGGCAAGTGATTTTAACCAGAGTACAGTGCCTTCCCCCCCCCCCAACCTTATACATAATTTACATTTGCGCGGGAGAAAATAAGGGTTCAACATTTGGAGATGTTATTTTTATATGTCAACAGTCTACGTTAATAGCAGGAGGACTTTGATATATCACTTGACATGAGAGCTGCAAGTGATATATTCAAGTCCTGTTAATGGTATTTTTTCCAATATATTCCTTCATCAATACATGCTGCCGCATTGGACATCGGCATGTAGAAAACAAAGTGCATTTCCTTTTCTACTGGCCACTTGTTGGGGACATCAGAGAACAACATCAGAGTACTTTATTGACGTACAAAGAAATATGTTTAGTATCCTTAGAAGCAAAACTGGAGCCCTTTTGGCCTCACCAATTCATACTTACATTCATTGTTTTAGTAAGCGAGGTAAATTTTCGCAGCAACACCTAGCGACTGTCTCAGAATTTATGTAATTGTAGTCACCCGGGTGACACCGCCCAAAATGGTCTCCAACCTCACATCATGAGATAAGTTTTAAACTTCATAAAATCTGATGAATATGAATATCTGAAGTATACTTCAATTTTAAACTTAGCAGCTTTTTGGCTGCACAACCCAATCCGAAATGCTAGCATTTGAATTTCCACGCATTTCTAAAAATGCGCCATAGTGCTGTGCGCCTATGGGTGTGTGTGCAGTTTGTTCACCTTGCAAGCTGACAGTGTAGCTAGGTGATTGCTGCCTGTGAACCAACACTTTGGCATCAAAAAAATCAAATTTACAACATAGATTGCCAGCTACATATCGCTGCAAACCTGGCCAGGCCCTAAGTTTTCTGTATGGCTAATTTATGATCGCAGATGATATACTCTTGTTCGTGGTAGCCATGCTGATCTGGCTGAGACTTCTGTTTTTTACAAATTTATTTTTTTCCAAACAGCGGGGACTGCACGTGAGCGATCCAAACCATTTTTTTGGTGGTGGCACAGGCGTCGCAAGAGGTGTTTGTAGATGGTCAGATACTAGAAATGGTACAACTTGTCATGTTTGGGGAGCGTTTTCAATGTGGACAACAAGTTAAAGCATGGCTGTTGCACCGAGTGAGCTGCGCAGGTGCTGTCTTTGCAGCACTGAGCACGATCGACGAGTAAGCCTCAATACCACAATTAAATTATTTGACGCTGTGATATTGTCTGCGTTTCTTTACGGCTCTGAGTCTTGGGCCCTCGAGCATTGCTTAACCCAACTCAGACTTTTTCTCATAACTGCATTAGAGCCATGTGCGGAGTGGCTAGGACTGGAAACCACTGTGGCAGATTATCATAGGCTTAGGAGTGTTAGTTATGATCTCGCTAAGGCACATGATGCCCACGTCAGATGGCAGGCTATTTGAGAGCACATTATTTGGCAGTGTTGTAGGCAGAAAGTCTAGAGCCTCTCCCGGGAGGTCCAGGGCCACATGGGCTGACCTATTGATTCAGAATCTTCAAGCGCAAAGTGGTGCAAACAGCGCCAGGACAGACCTGCATTGCGCCGCATGTATAAGGGTTGACTGTAGGTTGGACTGTGCAAAGTATAAGGGTCGACTACTCAATTTGCTTTCTTGCGTAAATGCATATTTAAGCGTCCGGCTGCACAAACCTGACATGCATGAAGGATACCCTATACCGTATATCGTTGCCAACAAGTTTGCATGCTCAGTGGTCAGGTGGGCTTGCAAACGGTTGCAAGCCCACCTGAGGTCGATTAGTCTTGGCTCCCTGTATCACCAGGTCACGGTGGCACTGCTCCTTGCAGGTCATCTATACCACTGATCACAGCACTGCTGTCAGTGTTCATTGAGCACAAGATCCCAACACACGCTGAAATTGTTTCATTGATCACTCTGTGCACTGGTGTCATTTTTGCAACCTGGCAAGGAGTTGTTGCTGGTGGGACAAATGGGATTATCCTCTGCCTTCTGGGCACAATTAGCAATGCAGCAATGATGGCAACATCAGGGAGGCTTTTGTCTGAGAAGCTTGATGTCCTGAGACTAACATTCTACACAGCACCTATTTCGTTCCTGTGTTTGACACCTTTTATCCTCTCCAACGAGGTAAGCGCGCTGATATTACTACTGCACACGGCACTGATATCGCAATGAGCCGGCGCGGTATTGCGGCAAGTTGGACATACCGCAGGCCATTGCACAGGCGTGTCACGTTGCTGTTGAACACTGTTGTGCAACAATAGCAGAATGTAAACATTGTATGTTCTGGTCACTGTATAGTTATCAAGGAATTCTTAGAGCTTTTTTTGTTGCGCAGTCTACCAGGTTTACAATGTATATTTCAGACCATTCGTCTCCTACGTGTGTATTCCTACTGCTCAGCAGTGTCAATGCCATAGCGTACAATATCGTCCACTTCCTGACCATCCAGCGGACTTCTGCCATCACCACAACTGTACTGGGCAAAGTGAAGGTTGTGGCCCTGCTTCTTCTATCTGCCATCATCCTAGGTGAGGCTTGGCCTTTGATAGCCCGTGTAGGGCTTTCATGTGCACATGTGTTGTAGCCTATGATCAGGTGCACGGTTGTAATAGCATCAGGTTTACTGGCACATCACCAAAAAGTATAGATAAAAGTCATTGCAACTGTTCACGCAACATGTAATTGTGGTGATGCAGGTGAACGCAGCATATTCAATACACAAATGGCACTGGGATGTTTGCTAGCTATTGGTGGGTTTGCCATGTACTCGTACTGCAAAATTTTGCAAGCCAGACAACAGTCACCAAAGATATATGACTTGGAGGAAAAACCTTTGTTGGTCGAGCAAGGAAATGCATGACACCTGCAGTAAGCTTGACATGAGCAGGTTGCAGATTGAACCCGATTCCCATCACACTTGAACAGAATAAACAAAAAAAACATTATGCGGGCAATTGCATTCAATTGGACTGTCCGGGGCTGGACCCCAAATCCTGGCAGGCTGCAAGCTTGTGGGTTGTCAAGATGGTTTGTATTGCACTGCCTTTAACATGTTCTTAATAGTTCCATTGAATCCAACGGTGTGCTAGAACAATATGGTTCTGAACAAATCATATACCCTTTGGTTGGCCAACAAATGTGCCTAAGAAATGCGCTGTGTCAGCAACAAGTTACCGAGTGACTGGATTCGTTAGCCATTCATATTGTTTAAGTAAGATTTTAAGGCATGTTGTCTTGTTCCACAAATTATTTTGGAAGCGTGTGGGACACTGGCAGTTGGTTGAGTCTTGCTGGATCAACTGCATCATGCCAGTGGCCAGAGTACATCTAAGTAAGAAGGAAGGGAAAAAGGAGGACTGGCCATGGATCGTGGCCACTGCACCCTACTAGCCCCACCGTGGCATGCAGTAATTTGTCAGCTACAATAGATGAATATATAATTGACAACATTTTTTGTAGATGAAGCATTCTACCATATGTCTGCACAATACGGTAGTGCTGAATATTATAATATTTATATATGCAAATGGTGGAATGTTAGCCTAGCAGTTAGATTGCAGCTGGAACAAATGCGAAAATTTAAGGAGTACAAAGCCTTTAAATTCAAAGGTCCCGCACACAATGTACACATTGGCATGCAACTCATTGCAGCACAATGTGATCACCTCAATGCTTTGGACAAAGAAATTTTCAATGTCAAATGCAGAGGGAAAACGTCCACAACCTGCTGCCAAAGATGAAGGAAACCCATATGGCAGGCAATTTTGGCTGCTTCAGGGACGGTAAGCTGGTGATGAAGGAACCCGCAACCCTGCATACCCTTGCCCACGGGGCGATAAGTAGGAAGCAGGGAGTCCAACCAAACAGATAACAGTGGTGTTTTAGACGTTAGAGGCTTAAGCGTGGATAAGGTGTTAGAGCCTCAACCACCAAGCTTGGCAAAGCAGATACTGTGGCACTAGCAGAAAATATGGCTTCTGCCAGGGAGCGAGGCACCACAGGTAAATAGTCATCAATGATTGCAAATGATAATGCAATGATCAATGCACTGACCAATGGCAGTGACCATGTATCTGGGAAAGTAGGTCCACAACGTCATGACCAGTAGAGTGAGGACATAGAACTTGCTTGCATGCTAGAGACGTCAGAGAATGGTGTGCACCATTCTGTATGTGACATACAGGGCCTGTGTGGGAGCAATGCAATATTCAATGCAATTCATCCTGAACCTGACTTGGGCAGTGGTAACAACCTCAACTAGCTGCTCACAGGATCTGGCTCAAAAAGTACAATTACTTAAGGTCAGCCCTAGATTCGTGCCATGGACATGGTTACAGTTGCAGTGAAACCATTCCAAGGTGACAACGGTGGCGTACCCTGGCCTCAAGTATTAAATTTAAGAAAATACATGAAAAGTAAACAGACATAGGCGGCACAGCAAATAATACTCTGTGACTCTGACTTGGATTGCACGCTGTCACATCAACGTTTAGCATAGCATAAGTGACAAACTCAGGGACATTAGGCTAAGCTGGTTGGGACATTTAGGACGTTTATCAGACAATCGGCTTCC
>JAULBX010030309.1:0-16229 GCA_032358255.1 Heterotrichella gracilis
TTTGTGTGGTCATGCGTGGGCAATCTCAGTATCCAAGCTGCCTTGATTACTAGCCTGCTTGCTATGCCTGATTCAGCATTTCGCCATCTGCAGGATGCTGAGGAAGGGCAACTGGGAGAGGATATTCCAGGGGAACTCCTCTTTCACCTGGTGCGCACTGGAACTTCGTGATGGCTGTGGTGCCAGTGTACAGCGTATATCAGGTTCAAACCCTGGGTGCCCAACCCACCACAACTGATTAGTGGTGTCCTGCCTCTTTGTCTCCATTGGGCATGGCGCTGTGATACCGGGGGGGGGGGGGGTGATTGATCAGCTCCATTTTGCTGCTCCCACCACCTCCAAGCCATGCAGGGTCTACTTTTGACACCTTCAAACCTGTCTTTACTGCTCACAATACCCGACCACTGACGCTTGACCTCAAATTCCTTTCCCCATATGACCTGCCATTTGCAATTTTTCCTGCATGTTTGTTTGCGTTCAGGCAGGACCAGGAAATCAATGCATGTAAAACTACCTACACTGTGCTATTCAGTCATCCCTTGCTCTTGTGCCTGCAGTTTCGGGGTCCTTCTCTGTGTCATGTGCACCAAGTCTAGCTCTGCCCGTGTGCAATTTCATGTTCGCTCGGCACATTGCTTGTGTGCTGAAGTCTGTGAGGAGCATGTTATCCAATATTATACCTGTAGGGAGTGGCATGTGGCGGGTGCACACCATGTTGTACCTGTAGGGAGTGGCATGTGGCGGGTGCACACCATGTTGAAGGCTGTGGTGGTGATGCAGGGGGATGTGGCGCAAGGTGGCGATTTGGAGGAAGAAGAGGAGGTGGCAGAAGAGGAGGAGGAGGAAGAAGAGGAGGAGGAGGAAGGGGACGAAGATGAAATTATGCATGGTGATGACAATGACGAGGGGGACAATGGTGGTGGTGAAGGGTGGCGAAATTTGCCCCCCGGTCAAGTAAGTGCTCAGGCGTGATTGGTAATGCTCTCATTTCCTCCGTGTGTAGAACACCTGTTCACACAGGATACCACCTCATGCACCCAGTTTAGCCCAGTGGAAAGCTGTTTATGCTACCTTATTGGGGCCTAGTCGCTCATGTTTTCATTGCACCTGCTTGTCAACCTGCATTACTGGGTTGCATTGCGCCCCCTACCACATTTGAGATATGTGCTGTAGCATGAGCAACCTTGTGTGTGGTGTAGCTTGTGTAGCCAAAGCCAGTTTAAAGGTATGTGCTGTAGCATCAAATGTATGTGCAGTGCATGAGCAAATTCAGCAGTTAATACTTGTGTGGGTGCAGCTAATGAAGCATAAACCATTCTGAAGGCGCTGTGCTTGAGCACTAGACGCATGTGCAGTGCATGAGCAAATTCAGCAGTTGATGCTTGTGTGGGTGCAGGAGCTGGAGCCTGGTGGTGTCCTCGGCAGGTTCCTGTCTCTGGCCTCCACCGACCAGGCCGCTCTGGCACAGCGCGCAGAGGAAGATGCACGTGTTGACCAGGTGTGCCCTGCACTGGCTGCTCTAACAACCAAACCCTGCTGGATGGTTTTTACATCCTAATCTGGAACTGGCTCAGAACCTATATGTGAGGCATATACAGGGTTTTCACCAGATATCTACCAGTTCTTGCTGTCAGCAATTTTCTGCACTGCATTTATCTTTTCCCTTCCTGCGTTTTATAGTTTCGTCCAAGTCCTTGTAAGTTATTGTTAATCAACTAAACTTGAGACGATGTATTGTATCTGCATTGTGGACCAAATAACCCCGTACTAATTGATCGTGATAATTGTTTATCACTTTGACTCTATTGGTGCCACAGTTTTGCCTTCTGCGTCCAGGGCGGTAACATGCGCAATATGTGCCCAGGTGGCACCCCCTGTCTTTCATATATGTACCAAGCCCATTTTATTAATCACAGGAGCCGCCTGTGTACATTGGCTATCGTATGCTGGGCCGGTAGTTTAATTGGAGTAACAGCGCATTTTGGGTCTGCTTTTCTTGGTGTGCTGACTGGTGGTCGTAATTTTGTGCAGGATTTGGAGGATCAGCTTGCAGCGCTGATGGGCAACGTCAACCTGGGGGGGCCCTCTTCTGGTTCCAGGTGAGAAGTAGGGGTATAGCTTGCTCTGCTATTTTAGAGCAAGGGTGCGCCATAAATGTATTGCGACACAATACATTTATGGCGCACCCTTGATATAAAAGCAGGCTTAGACGGCGTTAGCCCAACACCTTCAAGTCCTATACCCGACTCGTTACAGTGGTTTCAGTCGCTCTCAGTTGCGATCCAACCTAGAGTGGCAAGGCCTCCTTTATTAGAATATATATCTATATCATTATTATAAAGAGAGGAAGAAAGTATGCGTGTTTCATATTGTAGGTTTGGTAATTTATGTCTTTCAGTGTGAAAAGATATAGCTAATAAAGCTAATGCAATACATAATGTAGCTGACGCAAAAAAACAATCTGAAATCTGTGCAACTTGTGTACTGAATATATTGTAGTGCATCAACTCACCATCATTGTTTCTACTACGCACGACTGCCTGTTTCTCTCCTATGCGGGGGATTGCTTGTGACCCACCTCAAGCCCATGATCGGTGACACTTGGCGTTGCAGGAGCGAGGATTCTCACCCACCTGTTCTACCAAGGGCGCCACTCCCACAGCCAGCCCCCGCCACCCCTCCCCACCACACAGCCGTACAGGAGCCGCCACCTGCCGCGCCCCCCGCTGGGCCGCCTCTGCATGTCCAGACCATGCTGCAGCTTCTTGACAGCAACCAAGTTGACGCAGCTGTGGGGGACGTGGAGGCGCAGCCTGCTGAGCAGCAAGAGCAGAGCCTCGGGGCGCTGGCCGAGTGGTGCAACGCCGCGGACACACACTTTGAGGAGCGCGCCGCCAGCCTGGTTGCCGCAGGGGCACTGCCCATGCTTGTGCAGATGGTGTTGGTGTCTGCCGGGGGCAGGGATGCGTGCCAGCTGGTAGCTGCGCGGGTGCTGGGCAACCTCTCCATGTGCTCGGAGAGCATCAAGGATGCGGTGGTGGCCGCCGGCGCCATCCTCCCACTGGTGCGTATGCTGGACAGCGCCAGCATGGATTGCCAGGAGGAGGCCGCGCGGGTACTGGTCGAGATAGGCTCCAGCTACCGCATCGGCGCCCTGGTCTCGGCCCATGCACTCCCACCCTTGGTGCGCCTCTTGGGCAGCTCCGACCTCGCATGCCAGCTGCAGGCGGGGCGCGTGCTGACCAACATTGCGGCGGGGTCTTACCGGCACTTGGACGCCATGGTAGCGGCCCATGCGCTCCCACCTTTGGTGCGCCTCCTGGGCAGCTCCGACCTCGCGTGCCAGCTGCAGGCGGTGCGTGCGCTGACCAACATTGCGGCGGGGTCTTACCAGCACAGGGACGCCATGGTAGCGGCCGGTGCCATCCCTCCACTGGTGCACATGCTGGGCAGCAGCAGCCAGGCATGCCAGGAGCAGGCTGCACAGGCGTTTATAAACATTGCTGCGGTGTTGGACCAGCACAGGGAGGTCGTAGTGGCGGCCGGCGCCATTCCCCCACTGGTGCGCATGCTGGACAGCGCCAGCATGGATTGCCAGGTGTTTGCCGGGCGTGCGCTGGATAACATTGCTCGGGGGTCGGACCAGCACAGGGACGCCATTGTGGCGGCCGGCGCCATCCCCCCACTGGTGCGCATGCTGGGCAGCGCCAGCATAGATTGCCAGAAAGTGGCTGTGGGGGTGCTGCTCAAATTTGCGAATGGGTCGGACCAGCACAGGGACGCCCTGGTAGCCGGTGGCGCAATCGCACCGCTGGTGCGATTGATGGGGACCAACCACTTAGCGAAGGCGGCGGTGCGGTACGTGATGGACAACTCGCGCGAGGGGAAGGCGGCGGCCCAGGCGGCGATGCTGGACATACAGGGCGACACCCAGCAGATGCCGCCAGAGTCAAAGGTGTGCTTGAATGAAGGGCTGGGTCACAGCACTTGCACCGTGACATGAATTTACATGACATGAAATATGTAAAAAGCCAAGGCAACAGCAGCCATATGCGTTGGGGTTAAGGGTTCAGTGCAAGCATGGCATAGGCTGCAGCGCCAACATTAGCCGCATGCCTAGCCAGGTGAGTGGTTGCATTATTTTGAGTGAGCAAAATTTTGAGCCACATGGGCTGACCTACTTTATGGGGCTTGCAAGCACAATATTCAGTGGTCCATGCTGTGTCAGTTGTGAAATTCCTGGGCGCCATGTGTACTGCGACTTGTGCTTTTTGCATTTCCAAAATGCAGGTAACTTACTAGCTTTATATCGTTTAGGTGGTGGAGATTGTGGAGGAACATGAACCGGACGTGGAGCGCAGCGGGTCAAATATTTCCCTTCCAAAGTAGACTGCGGTGAGGCGCCGCATTTGGCTGTCCCAGAGGCATCGTTGTGGATGGGGGTTGGGGATGGGGATGGCGGGCGGGTCTCCAGCCCACGCTGCTGGCTGTGGGTCAAGGCGTGGGGCTGGTGCCACCTCCTGTTTATCCTACCTCAGGGTTTCTCATGAACCTTGATTAGGGTGTGTCTGGCTGCAGTATCCACGTTATTTTACATCCGCAGACCTGTTTGGACCTGCCGCAGCAATAATGGCCGCGAATGCGACAGGTTATTTGTTAATACTTATCCTAATAGCATTGTATGTGCCATCGGCTCTGTGCTTCAGGCAGCCCAGTTGTCATTTTGTGAAGAGAACCAATTTGTTTCATTGATGGACCATGAATTCATTAAATAGCCATTATGATTGCACTGTACTGGTAGGCTCTGTTTACATACTTTCAAAAAATCTACCCTATTGTTCTCGGGTGTTCACGGATTGTCCATTGTTCCAGAAGGAATTGTGTTTTGATTTTCATTGCATTTGAACCAGTGCGCGACCCTATCCAAGCAGGCAAATATAGTAACTTGTATTAAGCTCTCATGTATTGAATCATGGCTTCCAGAATCACAGTTATGCAGAACTTGCGCCGTTTTCTTCCAGCACAACACTGTTGGCACTTTTCTTTAAAGGTTGAAATTTCACGCGTGCATGGTGGCAGCCCTGTGCATTCAACGTCAGACTCTGCCTATAATCAATACCTCCGCTTTGTTGAATTCATAATATTACTAAGAGCGTTAACTTTAGCTGAGGTGGCCAAATGTGGGCTTGTGGTAATACGAAAAGGGTTCCCCCTTTTCAATTCATCCTGGGGACTGGAGATTTGGCCACTCCTTTTCCTTCATGCTTTGCAATTGTATTCAGTGTCGGCAAACGACGTTTGTGGCAGGTTCCTGGCCACCTCCTGCTGTTATACAGCCTTCTTCTGTGCTGGAGATACCGCTGCACCTACTCCATGGACGTCTGAACGCAAGTTGCACGATTGAGGTACGCCATGCCTTGGCCATGGTAATGCCGCAGCGGTGCCCCCCACGGGGGTTCCCGGCCGACAAACTCACCGAACGCACGGGATATTCATATATATGTACTTGAAGCGTATCACGCTATCTATTTCAGTGAGCAAATCCTTTCGCATTTCAACGTGGGCATAATTGTGGAAAGGCGCTGGTCGCCAATAGGCCTATCGTCGCGACGTACACCAAGACCCAGCACAACGCAATTTCAGGCAATCAGTTGGTTGTGGTTGTGTCCAAAAATATCTTCTTGAAGTAAATGTACGCTGGCACGCTTGTAGCCAATACACGGCCCTGAGCGTTATTACGAACCATGCATCGTTGGCCCTAGACAATCCGCCAAAGTAACATGTTTCGCCTCGTCAGCGCAGGAAGTTTTCCGACTAGAACGTTCTTTGCCTGCCATGTGGCACCGTGTGTTCTCCTTCACAGCTAGCTTGCAGTTGGCGACAAACCAGAACTCACCAAGTGACCTCTGCAGGACTCCAGGGTAACTCCAGGGCCAAAGCGAAAGTTGCAAGTATGACATCGCTTCAGCTTCAGGCTACAAGGTACCAACCCCTACAACTCCTTCCATGCGAATATTTGAAGCCTGGTCAGCGGCACTGCTTGGATATGTCTGGAACTGAGCAGAACCACACTGGGGTGATGAACCACTCAAGTGCACCCACCCCCCTGGTACTTTCACCACAACTTGGATGTGTGACAATGTTTATACCAAGAGTGCTTGCAACAGCATCTTCTTGTGACTGCAGCCCATACGCTATAGCCTTGGTATGGGGGAACTGTATCTAATCACGCCCCCGGTGTTTTTTACTGTACAGTAGGGTCCAGCAATTGCAATCCCAGGTCCCAGTCTCAATCGGGACCCGGTCCCAACTTCCAGGCAAGGGTCTCCCTGCAGGAAAGGGTTTCAAGCCAAGGCGCACCAGTCGCCATAACCGTACAGTAGCCTGCACATTCTGGGCGCTCAGCTCCGACAGCAAACACCTCCAGGTGGAGGGGGAGCTTCCGTGTGAGAGCGCTTCCAATGCGGGTGGTGCTTCCTCGCCCACAGCATTTGTGGTGCAGGCCAGACCAGGCACTCGCAGCTTGAGCGCAGCCTGGTCCCTGGCACAGCGCAGCCCCAGCCAGTGCGTGGAGGTGGTCCAATCTATGGAGGAGATGGTCACTAAACCAGCCATGCAGCTTATTCTGGAGGCAGTGGAAGCTGTGACTATGCTGCAGCGGCTGGGGTGCAGTGAGGTTGGCTACCGCGCACTGTGCCGCGAGCCGCTGGGGACATCTGAACTGAACCTACTTCAGACTTTGGAGAGGGAGGTTCGCTTGGCAGGTGAGGGTGTTTAAGAGTGCCCAGCAGTCCTGACTTGCTGCTTTGGTACGGGGCTGACAAGTTGTCAACCAGCCATTGTCACGTCTGCTGTGCTTGATATTGGGTAGGCCATGTCAGCCACGCAGGAGAGCTGACATATGTATGGCACTGCGCACTAAGGACTTCCTTGTGACAGTGACTTCCCTGTGCACTGACCCCTCGTACCTTGCAGGTGCCAAGTATGCCATTGTGACGCCAAAAAATGGCTCCGCCAGCTTGTGAAGAGTGGAGTTGCAGGCTCACAGCAGGCGTATTGAAGCAACCAACCCACCACACCTCTTGTATTATAGTAATAGCGCAGCAATGAAAGAGCTGTTTCTCACTGGTTGTTTTGGGCATTGTTTAAACTTGGCTGCCAGTTTGAGAAGATCGCATGTTGAAGGGAATCATATTTACGTTTTTGAATACCCGCCGAGAGGTGCTGTATGTTATAACTCGAAGGAAACTGTCGGATTGCTGTTCGTTGTCCATTGTGCCACAACTGTAAACTTAACATAAGGGTGATGCTGCCCATGTACAAAGTCTGCTGTACACAGGGAACATTCTGTCTTGTATATACATCTTTGAAGGGTGAAAATGCTGTCAAACATCACTTTATGTGGATACCTTCCTGCCTATCGACTTCAATGGACAGTTCATATGCATGCATGCATGTGGCCTCCTCGCGTTTGCCCACTGCAGCGATAACTTCTGTAGTGGAACAGAACGTCAGCTATCTGAACTGTTTGGATTTTCGCACATACGTGTGGCCACCAAGGTGGGTGGCACCGTGGGGTTTGCGAGGGGTGTCCCGGTTGGGCAAGGTGAGTGAGGGTTTTACATACCCGTCGCAAGCATGCTTCAAGATAGTATATGTCTGATCAATAGCGCAATACTCTGTACGTTCCATTCATGTGTGGGGGTTCGAATGGGCATGCCCTAACCTTAGGACACCGGGCTAGCAGTATTCCGGCCAGGTGTGCACCCTATCTTGGTGGGCTGTACAGCTGTACCCTGCAGTGGTACCCCACCTCTCCACACACACACACAAGCATGCCAGCAGTATTGCTCGCTTTTGTTTTACACCTCTGTTGGATCCATACAGCCTCTTTTTATAGGCCGTACTCGAGTACCACTGCTAGCGTCCCACCCTGGCCAGGGCATGTACGTGGGCATACTCGAGCCCTTGAGCGCCAGTGTCCCTCCCAGGGGCTCAGTCTGACCCTGTGTACACTGGAGAATCCGCGCAACATCAAAGCAGCTGGAGCATATGGTGTCAGGCTGGCGCTGGGGTGCACCAGTGGACCAGATGGAACTCAGACAGGGTAGGCGAATTGCACGCAAGTTGTGTAAAACAGTGGCGGTAGTAACCGGGTAACAGTGCAAACACATAACTGAATTGGACAAGGCTGTTTGACTTAAGTAGATTAAACCCATATCATGTCCGTTTGTATCCGGGGTTTGCATAGACTGGGTAGGGTTTCGAATAGCCCCTCGCAGTGCCACCATTGGGGAACCCGGTTGACTGCACGCCAAGCCATGCCCCCAACCCCCAACCTTCACCTTTTAATCCCTAATCCAACCGTCCTCCCTTTCCCTGCAGGCAATGACCCTGGGTCGCGCACCCGCTTCCTACATATATTTAAAACTCTGCTCGGGGTTGGACCCAAGGGAAGGGTCCAGTTCAAGGGAATGGTGTCGAGCAGTACAAGGGGACTGTGGGGGGAGGATGGTGGTGAATGGTGGTGGTGGGCAATGTGGCCGGTCTGGGGGGGAGGGTCACATTATTGGGGGTGCCCCTGCCCGCAGTCTAGCAGGGGGGGGCAGCCACACCCCCAGCAGCAGAGAACGCGCGGATCTGCACCCGAATGTATCTTCAAACTTCGGATGTGACTCCAGGTGAGGGGAGCAGTGGTAGCTTGTGTGGGTTGCGGGGAGTAAGCCATATACCCCGAGGGCAAGACCGTGTGCTGTCTGGGGTTAGTTCAAAATTCAGGTAAAAACAGTCACACAATAAATGGTGACATATGAATACTATTTTTCAATTCAGTCCCATTACTTACTCTCAAACTTCCAGCAGTTCAGCCAGTCTGTCTCACATGCCCTGCGCCAACCAACCCTGTCCTCGCACTGCTGACGTCATCTCTGCAGTGGCGGTGTCAGTGCAGCTGGATCACGTACGAGTGACGCCAGGTCTATCCAGGTGGCTCTCAGTTGTCTGCACAGTCTACTGTTGCTCAGGGGACTGGTCCAGAAAATGAATATGCCCCTTTATTTTTTTCCTTTTTTGCAACTGCATTGCCAAATCCCACAGAATTTCCCTGCCCCCGGGCCGAGTGGCATTTGCGGTGAGGTTTCGACACTCCAGATCCTGCGCTGCAGGTGCAGCTCGCTTGCCGACTGTCGCCACAAGCCAAATCGTCGCAATGCTGTTGTCGAACCTTGAACTTGAGTTCGAGGTGGGATCTGGAGGCGCCATACGAAGAAAACGTGCGAGGACTTCTGGTGTGTTCCCGCTGACAATTGGCGACGCAGACCTGCTTTGGCGCTCGCACTGGATTTAGGGCAACTGCCTTTTCAAGAGGCAAAGCAGACTTCAGGAAGACTTATGCAACACTAAAGGTGGGGCGCCACTGAGTGATAGACGACTGTCCTGAAATGTGCAGACCAGTAGTCGAGTGGGTGGGACGGTCCCGGACCAACAATGGACTGGGATGTTGATGGTGGTTCTGGTGTGCATGCACAGCAGTGCCATTCACCCATCATGTGCAGCCGTGAAGCTTACAAAAAAAAATGTGTGTGAGTGTACTTAGTGTACTTTACAACCCAAGTTCACACCCAAAAATTGTCGTTTCCCTGCAGTTACCAGAGTCTAGCTTCGTTCCCCAGGAGTAAGGCTGTCTGATACTGTTTGGGTATGATGTGGGTTGCAGACCGCACCCAGCGTGTTGTAACCCAAGCCCTGGATCCCTCAGGCAGCAGACCCTCCTGTTAACTAACCTCCTGAAAGTTGAAAAATCAGCGGTGTGCACCTGTGTACGTTGTTGAAAGCAACAGCACCGCATACATGCCATCAGCTACACGATGCCAAAGATGGCGCAAAACTGCGGCATATTGTGTACACTCTGCTCTGTTGTAGGGGGTTGTATGTGAATAAGTGTTCATACTAACGTCAATTTTATCCAGCGCAGGTGGTTCCAGTGCAAGCAGCCGTATACATGCGCATTCGCACTCTCAGCACAAGACTGCTCCAGCCGCGCCACATGGCCGCTGCTGTCCTGGCCCCAGTGCCCTTGGCCAATCAGACGCTGTCACCGGCCTTTCTGGCTGACAAGAGCAACTGGGAGTGTCTTGTCCTCGTCCTCTTCCCACGCACCAATGACTCCGTCGGCGCAAATGCCCATTGGAGGAAGCGGTACTGCGCGTGTTGCTTTCAAGTGTTCCGGACAGATGACCGAATGACGCTGCTTGCCCACTGGCTGACCAGCAAGCTGTGCAGCCCCAGCAAAGCTCTTGGGGTACTGTCTGGTGCCGAGCTACCACTCCCAGGAGCACAGGTACGTGTATGAGTGGCCTGAACTGCCGCGGGCCCCAGGTGGAGTGTTTGGCTGTGCATGCGTGTAAGTCAAATAGGCATATTATTTTCAACGTCGCAAGTTATTGGCAGTGGGTGATTTTACCCCCTTTGTATGTGCAAGTCACTCCATCAGACAACTGCTATCAGCTGCTTGATCTGCAGTGCACACTGGGCATTGAACCTGACCAGGCGACTATGCTGCTCTAGGGTCCAGGTCATGCACGTGCGGATGTGCCTGCTGGTGTACACAGTGGCTAGTATATGTTCCGTCTATCCCTTAATACCATGAGCAGAACCTACGTGCAACAATGGTCATCCTAAAGCAGCCGCCACCAGCACCAAAACAGCCTTGTTCCACTGGCATTGTCTTCATATCAAGTTCCGCGCCACTGCCGCAGGATGTGGTGGATCTTGACACAGGTGGCCCTGTCCAGTGCTCCCATTTGGATGATGAGGGCATGATCAGGCTCCAGCTGCCCAGGGAGTACTTTTCCAAAGTCGTGGTCCACCAGCCCAACCACATCAATCAGGTGTATCGTGGCAAGAAATGCACCTATTTTTGTAAGCCTTGCGGTTGCAGTATTGGCACACTGCGTGAGGCGCTTGAGAATGCACAGGCACAGCACGCGTGTGACAGACAGACTCCAGCCCATGTGCGTGAAGCTACTGCCAATGGGCGCATTCCTTCTCAGGAGGTGGTGACAGCATACTACACTGCTATTTCAGCTGCACGCGAGCTGTCCCGACTGGAAGCGCAGGGCAACTTGAGTGCAAAGAAGCTTCAGCGCAAGATCTATCTTTGCACCAAGGTGTGTGTCCACCAGGGGCCCTTTCGTGTCTGCCAGGCTGCAGAACTGTACATGTGCTCTGTCCTGTTTGATTCCAGACCTCAATTGGTTGCCACCCCACTTATATTTGCCAGCAGAAGACAAGGTGGACCAGCTTGCCAGGACCACTTATGCATGGATTGCTGAGGTTGAACCTTGCCAACTGGCAGTAAAAAACCTTGGCCCATGTGTGTTTCCCAGGAGCTTGGCAGGCTGCAAAGGCTGGACAGAATGCTGGGAACGATTGGATCGCAGCTGACTGGCGGTCAGGCAGCGCGCATGGATGCACTAGTGCAGCTGCTGGCACAGGTATGGTAAAATAAGTTGCAGTGTGTAGGCGCTACTGAGCCACATGCTAGCAAAGTGCAGGGTTGATTTGGGTGGCTAACCACCCCTTGCTGGTGTATCTGGTGTGTAATGTTGGCACCGTACGCCTTGACTCTTCTCGCTTTGTCTGGCAGTTTGGTCGTAGTTGGCTGCTTCTCCCTGCACCAATCAGATAGTCGGTTGTCATTGCCAATGTACAATATCCTGCACACATTACAGGCTGCTGATAACGAAATGGGTGCATGTTATGTCTGAGGGCGCCTGTGTTGGATCAGGATGGTGGTTAGTGGCTTGGGTAGGGCACCTCCAGGGTGTTGCTTTGCGAGCTGGCTGAAGTAGGGTCTGCAACACAGGCTGTGCAGGCGGCCCCGGGCCAGCTTGAGGGTGGGCAGGCTGTGCACGAGGACGGAGCCCAGGTTTATGCGCAGCATGTGGGTGCACACCCGCAGCTGCACAACCATCTCCAGATTGAGGATGACCACCTGATGCAGCCTGAGCGTGAGGGGAACCACCCCCAGCACCAGCAGGAGGGCTATCCCCAGCCTCATTACCATCCCCAGATTGAGGAGGACCATTCCCAGCAGCAGCAGGAGGGCTACCCCCAGCTGGAGTATGGGGATGCGGTCATGGGTGGAGATCTTCAGCTGGTGGGTACTAATCCACTGACTTTTCACAAGGCAAGGCTGCTCTCATGCATATTTTGACTGAGGGGTTGGCTGGGAGGGTGTGTGTGCCCATCAAGGTCAATTAGTATGCAGTGTTTGCATAGGCCATCGATCGTACCTCTGATACAAGCTGCTAACAATTGGCATTGGATGCAGGCTTGGCCAGAGGCTGACGACGAGGCAGACCAACCGTGGGAAGATATTTTGCTTTTACCTGGGCGTCCCCAGGTGTGCATTGCATGGCACTGCAATTGTCACGGACCACTCACAGCTGGGCTGCAAACCATAATTTGCGCACCTGTTAGAATTTCCCCGCTTGGTTCTCAAGTGGCAACTTAAAGAGTGTTTGCCGCTGCACATGCGTGCGCACATTAATGATTATCATGGATTGGCTCGGGTAATTTGTGACTAGGGGGCACAGCACCACTGCACCACTGCACCATGTGCATGCTTAAAGCCTCACCCCGCCCACACGTGGACACGCATTCCAAACCCTCCCCACCTTCAGCATCACCTACCGCCCGTATTCCACCGATGATGGGTCCTGCACCAGCAGTCCACCCCCTCCCAATCCGCATTTGGGCTCTGAGTCCACGTTCTGCAGTGGCGTAGCACGGACTGCTGTGCATGTAGGTTCGTGGATACCCTGTAAATCCGGGGAAGCACATGTTAAAAAAACATATTAATATCCCGTGTTTCCCAGAGCCTTGAGGAGCTCCTGCAGCTGGGCAACTTAGGCAACATGGATGGGGCTGGAGCGACTGGCAAGCAGGTGGGGCATAATGTCAGGGCATTGATGCCGCATGGTATGGCAAATGGCCCAGTATAGCAGTAGTTGTATACTGGGTAGCTGGTAATGAGGCAGTATTTAAATAAAAAGTACTCAGTATTTATCCAGTATGCCAGTATGCTTCCATACTGTTTCTCAATATGTTTGTTGGCGTGCCATACTGGCATGGGGAGCTAGTATGGTGATATGGCAGTATGGTGCCTTGCACCTCCCCCCGTTTGATCTTCATGTTTGTAGTCAGTAGGGTAGTAGGACTATACGGTAGGGGTAGGGGGGGAGGGGAGGGGGGGGGGCGGCCTCATGCCAGCCCCCCATGGGGAGGGGGGCCGTGGCACCATACAGCCATACAACCATACAGTGCCTGTAAGACACCCATGTCAAGTGCCTGTTAGGGTTTCGATTTAGGTTTTAAGTTTTAGGGTTAGGTTTTAGGGTTTTAGGGTTTAGGGTTCAAATTTTCGAAGCTGATATGGCGGTAGGTGCCTTGGGTACCCCCCACATATTCAAAAGGCTGTAAAACCCCCTCCCTATTCTCTGGGGCTGGTATGGTAATATGGCAGTATGGTGACTCATACAACCCCCCCCTTCTCCATTCAATGAGAGGACAAGAATATATATTTGATAAAACGCTTATTATATATATTTTGTATTGCTGTATATACGGCTACCATACAGGCAAGGCTGTATACACATACTGTCATAGTGGGCCAACCCTCGCATGGTAGGCACAGATCGGATCAAAATTATTACAGCAAGTTGCAGTGTAGAATGTCAGTTCTTGCTGGGTGTGTGCAGCAGGTGTTCTACCTTAGTTCTACCCCAGTGTTCTACAGCATTGACCCTATTGCCATGTCCAGCGTTATCAGCATTGTTGGCTCCCCTGCGTTGCGTGATCTGTCAGCCATTGGTGTGCTGACTGCCTTTGACTTGTTTTTAGCTTAAGCATTGGACATGTTGGAGCATGGTGGTACTGGTTGGTTAAGGCAAGGGTGTTAATATATAAACCAGGAATTAATTTTTAAAAAATTCCAGATTTCCTGAATTATATATTAACACCTTGATTAAGGGGAGTATGCCAACAGGGGTACCGTGGTGGCTGAGTAATGTTTGCGACTCTGTGCAGGAGCCGGAGGTGCCAAGCAACCTGGTCGTGGGTGAGGTGCATGAGACAGGGCGAGTGGCTGCAGAGCAGGTGGGTAAAATCCATTTACCAGGATGTACCAATAAGACCAGACAATGGTCTTGGTTGCAAGGTGGTCTGATAGCGGCGTGGCTGCACTGTGCACTGGCTCGGATAGGGTGTATGGGGCTGTGGATGATATGGACCAAGTGGATGCAGCTGGTTACCATCGTTCATGATTCCCACTACCAATGGTAGAATGATTGCATGACTTTCCCTGACGATGTGGTATAAGTGCCACTTATACCACATCGTCACCTGAAGCGCGGCAATTCAGCTGTGCCATGCACCTGCTCTCTGGCCCTTGTGGCTGATTATTTAGATCATTGCCTGTGCGCTGTGCCTGGTACCGGTATGCATATCATATAACGACATCTGCACACTGAATACAGCGTAATGTTGCTGGAAAGCATTGTCAAGATCATATGGGAATAATAGGACCTGTATTGTCTTGTTAGAGTTGGCGTTGAATTTCCAGTAATTCATGTCAGTCTATGTACATAAATCGTGGGTACTTACACTACCATGCAGCGGCCTGTGTGCCCATTCAACTGCAGCAGGTGCCTGCCTGAAATGTAGACTGCTGATTTTTGGCATGGGTTGTGTGCAGGCTGCCTTTATCGGCCGCCGTTGGGCGTCGCCTGATGCTTTCTATGACCTTACTTTTGAAATTCAATCATGGACGTCCATGGATCTGGGGACAGAGGACTCTATGGTGAGCCTATGCACACCAGTGCGCCAGGCTGCAACCAAAATAACATAACAGAGCAAACAGTAAAAAAATGTATATATAAAATACAATCAATGTAGAATACGGTCATATAGTAATATCTCTTGCCAGTAACGTTTTCCAGCTGCACCAGCTGCACTGGCTGCAGTCTGCAAACGATTGACTTGCATGTGTGTACAGCATACTTGGCTTAAAGCGGCTTTGCCTGACCGCGGAGGTTTTCCATGTGTTGTATTTTGCCAGCTGGCATCATTTCTGCCTCCCTTCCCTGGTGCTACGCCCTTGGCCATGCACGTTCCTACGCACGCAGCATTCTGGTGGTGATTGGCTGGGAGTATGGCGCATGGCAGGGTGCTGCAATGATTTTTTTTAAAGGGTCTGCGACAATACGCAGGATGTGGAGACGCTTGGGTCTCCAGAAGCCAATCTCTTGCTTCATCAGGGGCAGCATGACAGTGATGGCAGCATGAACGGGGATGACAGTCTGGGACAGGTGGGTGCCCACTTGCTGAACTTTAAACCAACGAGGGTTTGTCCCTCCCCCCCAACACTAGGGTTTGAGTTGTTGCGCTACCCACATGTATCACTGATATGCGCATTGCATGCTCCACCAGGGCCCGCCCATGGGCATGCTCACATTTCCCAACCTCCCACATTGCCATCACAGGGGAAGCATAGGTTTTATTGCCATTAATTCTTATTAATATAATTGTTATTATTTCACCTTCTTATGAACCCCTTGCGCACCACTTGCGCCGTGCACTGTGTGACCAATAACGTACCACCTTTCCTCTCCCACAGTCCTCCCCTCTCCCACCCCACGTCACCATCCCCTCGCACTTTGCGCATGCACTGGGCCAGCCAGCCAACTACCTTCACCATGGGGTGGGCGATACCGTTGGCGGGGCAGGAGTGTGGCAGGAAGATGGGGTGGGCAACATGCAGGCACAGCACTTCCCAAATCAAGTGGCGGCGGCCAGTGTGTTTGAGTGCCTCATGGCAGAAGAGCCCCTGCTATGCTTTGAGGAATGAGGACCTGGAGAGAGTGATGGCGGGGACTGAGACCTTATGGGAGGGATGATGTTGTGGGCTGCCACTCTCTCAGCCTTGGATTCCCGCAGCAACGCCCCAGTCAAGTAGTGCCTTGCATGCTATGAGGATACATTCTAGCCGAGTAGTTATGAGTGCATACTTCCTGCTGGGTTGAGTTCAAATTTGCTGTGAATTATCAAGCGCGTTGCGTTTTTTTTTTTTACCAAGTACATATGAGGGGTGCTGGTTGGGACATTTAGGACGTTTATCAGACGATCGGCTTCCTAAATGTATGGTGTTTGGTAGGGTAGAGGGGGCA
>JAULBX010030320.1:0-16215 GCA_032358255.1 Heterotrichella gracilis
AAAAACTGGTGTTTTTTAACACCACCACTCATGGAAAGCAACACACTCTTGGTGGGCACCTGCTTGCCTGCAAACCTTTGGTACCTTAAGAAATTACATCAACCCCGGCGTTGAACCAGGACTGCTTCAAACTTTGAATGAAAATCAGCACTTTCAAACACACGTGGGTTGGCTGCACAAGTGTTCCAGCAGGTGGCCTAGTTTTGACACTTCACCAGCACGCCATTGATGCTGTTATCAGAAGATGGGCTGTTGTGTTACAGTATTTAAGACCAAGATGCACGTGTGAACTGTGTCTATTGGTGAAGATACCAGGCGCCTTGTGAACAGTGCAACCATGCTCTGTGGTAAAGCAGTCTGTCAAAACAGCAATCTGTCAGGGATGTATAGGGGAGGCTGCACAATAAACTAAAAAAACTCTTCTGGAGCACGTCAGTGCTGCAACAACCATCGTAATGCCACTGAGCATAAGATGTGGTGGCGCTGCCTGTTTTACAGCCTGCCTCGGAAGGTGCTGCTCATGTGCAGTATCAGGTGCCCCCGCTTGTCACCCCCGAGCAGTCAATATCCCTGAAGTTGGTCATGCCGTGCTGGCACATCTTGAGCGTGTCATTGTACTGTGCTGCATCCGCAAAGTCCCACCCAGTCGCCAGGAAGATTTTGAAGTTTGGATCCATACAGCTGGTCATGACGGACGTGATCTTTACCTGCGGAGCACAGAACAATAAAAGGAAAGTCAAAGAAGGTTTCCAGCTGAAACTTTCACATTGTGGGCGTTGCAACGCCCCACTGCACTTGCAATGCCCTGCTTGCTCAAGGTCACAAAAAAAAATTGGGGTTTGCACTGCAGTCTGCCATGTCTGATCGTCATGCTATGATAGACCAATCTACACGTCATAAGTTTAAAATTATGTTCACTGTCCTCGCAGCAGTTGACACAATTGCCAGAAGCACGCAAATTGAGCTAGATGTCACACCGCCGCATTCGTCAGAGTACTGTACACCTGTCAACTTGCATGCGTCCACCGCATCGCCTGTTCCCTCCCTTGCCCACCCTACCTTATTCTCCCCACTTGTGGTGTCTGGCAGCACAGTGATGGAGATGCGGCAGGCCTCATGCCGGGTCACAGCCTGCCAGGGGGACATAGGGACGTGTATCAATTGAGGACTGGGGGGTGCACATTCATGGACTGGTCCAGGGCGGGGGCACGTGCAACAATGGCAGGGGATTAACAAGCAGGCAGAACACGCGTGGCGTGCTGGGTGGGGGGTTGGAGGGCATTCGCTGGACAATGCAGCCTGCAAGCGTGCGTTCTTTCAACTATTTGTTCAGCAGGCCAGATTGTAGCGGACAACCCTCGACGGATACCAGCAAACAACACCAGGATTTCCGGCACCAGCCCCGCAGGGCTCCCACCCACCTGGTAGAACCAGTACTCCTGGCTGACCCGCTGCTCGCTGTGCAGGTCCATCCTCTCCACCTCGCATTCACACCCCGACACGCACTCCACCTGCGCCATGCCCATGTGCGCATAGCTGCGCAGGTGGCCGATGCCCACGATGACCCTACCGGCAGGGTCGGCGTGCTCGCAGTGCATGGTGGACACCTGGAGGGTGAGCTTGGAGCCTGGGGTGGTGGAGATGTAGCCGGGCTTGGGCTTGGAGGGCGGGCCCTCGTCCGCCCAGGCAAAACCCTAGGGAGGGGAGTGGGCAAGGAGGTTGGGGGTCTGGGTGGGGTGGCTACGGTGCAGACTGCACACAGGTGTCACGGCCTTGCAGGTGGTGGACTCCACATTATGGTGGCAACGATTGAAGTCACAGCATCAACCCTCCATCCCTTACCGGGAGCAGCCCTTCACCATTACCCCTTCAAATACCGCATACCCATGGCTCTGCACCCCACTGCACCCGCCCCTGCTCCTGCACACTCTTCCCTTAAAAAAAGTGACCCACCCACTCACCTGGCTGGTCACCGCCTTGGCCTGGAACTCATCCCCCGCGTAGCACATGTGCGGCTGGTCTGAGTTGCCCGCAATGAGCGGCGGGGGGCGGTGCGCCTCCCCCACATCCGCCGCGCTGTGCAGCTCCCTTGGGGGCAGGGCCAGCTCCCTGGCAGCAATGTCCTGGAGGTAGGAGATGATGACGTCGGCAAAGTACCTGCGGGAGGGGAAGGGGGCGGGGCGTCAGCCAGGAGAATGGAGGTGCGGGGTGAGGTAGGGCGGGGGGGTCAGGGCATGTGTGGCGGTTTACAAGAGGGAGAGGGCAGTAGGTTTACACGAGGCGTTCCAGTTTCATCGCCAAATGCATCCAGCTGGGTTTACCTCATGCCATGCAATGCCATTGCATCCAGCTAGGTATGCCTCATGCCAATTCAAGCGGCAAGACATGCCAAACCACTGTTTCCAGATGGTGATCGAACAGTGGTGTCGCTTGAAGCAATTTCACACCACATACCGGCACTGTGGGTGCAGCGACCTTGGAACCCAGCTGCATGATACATTAATGCATGGGTTGTACAGCATGTGTATGCATATTGGCCTCTCATTTGCCTTCCACGTGTTCCAAATCGCACCTGTGCCCAACCACGTTAGGGTGCACCCGGTCGCAGTAAATCTTGTGAAACTCGAAATTGGGCTTGCCCGCCAGCACAGCATGTGCAGCCGCGTCCCGCCAAGACAGCCACGGGATACGGTAGTACCTGCGGAAAGTGAGGAGGATGGGGGTTACACATCATTGCCATTGGTCGGGCACAACCCACAGCGCCCAGCAGGCGCATGCACTTGGCGGTGTGTGCAACCGCGCACATGCGCTGTGGCATGTGTAGTGTAACAGTCTCTTTGGGGCTCTAAAGGATGGGGCGGTGTGCACGCAGCACTAGGGCTTTCATATGAAGCAACAGCCAACAGCAAAAGATTGGTCAATGCACCAAGAATGCCGGAACCTGTTCCACCACTATGCTCCCAGCCGGAAATCCGCACTGATTACATGCATTTTGCACCAGATGCACCAAGACACAAAAAGGCGAAACTTGGAAAGGGGAGCATGGTTTTGCAAACACAATGCCACTCACCTGCTGAAGATGTTGAGCTGGTCCTCTGCAGTCTGCCAGAACGTTCCCTTGCTCTCAGATGGCGACCACCAGTGCAGTGCTAGCTGTGCGGGGTGGGAGGCGTAGCTGTACTTGAGCCGCCGCACTATGGTCTCGTACCCGCTCCTGAGGTGGGGTGGTGGGTGGGGTGGGTAGTGTGTGGGGGTGGGTTGCGCCACGCGTGTGGTGGGCACATGTGTGGGAGTGGGGGGGTTTGCGACGCATGTGCACGTACCGCATGCACACCTACCTCCCTGCTGTCGATCACAACGTGTGCTTGATCGGTGCCTCTCACCAGAATGCACACAGTTATCCACAAAGTTCCATCATGGCGACGCCGATGTATATAAATGCGCTATGGGAACCCCCCACCATCAATCCCACACTTCCCCCTCGTCCCCGCGCCTCAACAACTCCCGCCACCATTCCCTTCCCTCCCCGGCACCCGCCTCCCCACACACCTCAGCGGGTTATTGAACTCCCTGTGCGCCAGGTGGTAGTCGTTGGCACTGAACTCCACCAGCACCAGGTCAGCACCCGATGGCACGAACTGCTGCAGGCAGGGCGCAAAGTACAGCGATGTGGTACCCCCCTTGGCCGCGATCCGCAGGTCGTGTGCGGGGTGGGGGAAGGTGGCGTTGATCCAGTGCAGCACCAGGGCGGCGTAGCTGTGCTGGTGCACGTGGTGCACTCCACTGCCTGCTGTCACGCTGCCGCCCACCGCCACCACGGTCACGGGGTGGCCTGCAGGGCGTGAGGGTTTTGATGAGGGCACTTCAATTCCTTTTTGTAAATTCCAGAGATTTTGGTAGAGGTTATCATTGAAAGCAAAATTGGAAATGTAAGGGCAGGGCTCTGGTAAAACAGTCTCACTTTGGAAAGGGGTTCTGGTGGATGGTGGCGGCTGGTATTGGGCGGCAGTGGCTGCGGGGGTGTATACACATTGAAGTGAGCCGGCCATGAGGACCCACGATTTATAATGTCACCCCATGTGATCCACCGCCCGTGTCTACGCTTGGCGAACCCAACATGCTGGATTGTGTTGTAGCCCATGTACACGCAACGTGACCTCCCCTCCAGGGATCCCCCCAACCCCTCACCTGCCAGTAGTTTGCCCATGACATGGCGCATGCGCGGGTCCCCCTCTGCGCCCCCGCTGCGCGCCGCCCCCAGCATGTGCTCCGGCACCAGCGGCTGGTACGCATACACACGCTCAAGCAGCTCACTCACGGGCGCGCCCCAATGCACCTGCGTGGGGACACATGGGCAAGATGTGGATGCGCAAACCCTCGACAGGGTTTAGGGTTTAGCACGCGGCTACCGCGCTGACTACGCTCAATGTCGAGGCATACGTCTCGGGTGGATGCGCATGGTCGATGCGTGCACATGCATATGACGTGGAGGCTGTGCGGGGTAGCACATGCCCTGGCAGCTGCATGTGTGGACCCTGGCCCTGAACGAGGGGGTGTTTGGCCAAACCCACTTGAGGTGCTCGAGGGTACGGGTGCCTTGGCCCGTGCACCACTGCTCAAGCACCAGCCACAGTGCAACACACCATCCACCTATCCAGCAACTAGGAAATCCCTGCAGCCCCTTGCAACCCTTAGCTCCCTGGTCACAGCACCATGCTGCAATACCCCCACCCCACCCCCTCCTCACTCCCGAGCCCTTGCCCTCTCCTCACCTGCCCTGGTGTGCTCTCAGCCAGGCACTGCTTTGGCAATGGTGGCGGTATGCGCTGGTGCGACTGCAGCTTGATCGGTGCAAAGTAGTGTGTCCACTCGTCGGGGTTGTCCGTGTTACACTTTGTGTCCAGGGGAAAGCGGGGGTCACCATTGTCGGGGGGTTCGTCTGCTGCGGATGCTGGGACAAGGAGAAGAAAAGGGAGGAATACTAGGAGGAGGAGGGCATGGGCGGAGGTGGCTGCCATAGATGGGGAGTGGTAGTGCTCAGAGGGGCTCAGCGAGCTACATGGGTGGGGACTCAAACCAGCTAGTACTGTTGCAGAGTATAAAAACAGTACAATTTTGTTGAGGTCGATAGTGTTCAAAGAAAGCTGGAACCTAGTCTCAGTAGTATGGAGATCCAATGAACTGGTATATATGCATGCATTGTACCATGGCGACAGGATTCTACACTGGACAACCTAGGTGCTTAGCCATGAAAAAAATAATATTAACGAAGTTGAGAAGAACATAAGCCAAGTACCGCCTTGATACCGGCAAAGCAGTAGCCTGTGGATATAATTTATGCATGCAGATAAGCCCAGCGAAACCTACCCCACCCAACTTGATGTACTAGTGGTCAAAGAAAGCATATGCCAGTGGGCAACGCACTGTCTCGACACCAATGCACTAGCAGTGGTACACGCCTATATCGAGGATGCAGGTCAGGATAACGTAGAGTAACACCTCACAACCCCCTCCACCGCCAACGATTGGTTTTTCCAACAACATATTGTTAACAGTCTTTGTTACCACGGTAAGGCAGTCGAAACCTGGTCGAAACGTGACTATCTTGGCAAGGAATCCGCAGCTACACCTACCGTATTAGGGTTCTAAAGGGTTTTTCACTGCCGGCAACCACCATGATCCATAACCCAGTAGCCAGATTGATTGCGTTGTTACTCACAACAGGCTGTCAACAACTGCAGCTACTAGCAATGGCACCCGCACAGTACAGCATGTTTTATCAGCTTGGGTGTAATACCATCAGACCCTGAAATACCCAGGGCTTGCCGCATTGGCCCCTGCCGGTAGTTGGCTGCAGCTTTGGATGATCAAGTTACGCCATGGGCATGCATAGCCTGTGGCGTAAGTGGCTTGCAACTCGATCCCAGGTTTGTTTGTAAGGTTTTAAACTTTTTAAAATATATTTGCATGATTTTCAACTCGCCAATAAGAAAGGAAAGAAAGTTACTGTAACGGAAAGCGCAACGCAGTATTACCTGTGAGCACCCACGATGGAACCGGGGGCATAAGCTCAAGCCAAAAGGCTCACATCACAGCACCCCCTGCCAGATACACAGAAGCAATTGCCAATGCCATTCTGCATCTAAATGCCAGCAGAAATTGCCACAAATCAGTGGCACACACAATACAATTTCCTTCAACTAATTCATCCTTTGGCGTTTGTTTTCTTTCCTTAGCCTGGCACCGCTTAGTGGACTGCATTGCTTGCTAAGGGACAGGAAAGGTTGGAAACAACATATGAAAAAAGGGGTGTACTATTGGGGTAGATAAACCTAATCTACGAGCAGGGAGACCAACATTTTTTTGTATGCAAATGCAATCTGATGCAAATATGTTCGATTCAAATTAAGGCCGATTACTATACAACCCTCGAGTGCAATGCCCATGGAAATTAATAAAGAATCGTGTCGGAAACGTTTTTGCCCACACATGCGCACAGTGGATTGTCAGCAGCATTGAAGGCATGCCTCGTCATACAAAAAGCAGCTCAGGGGATGCCAATCCTTATCCGCACAGGCACAGGTGTGCCGGCAGGAATGACCTCTCCAGCCACATTAATCAACCGCATGTGTATTTCGTGGTCCACTACATCAGAATTGTCGATAATCCTTGAGCAGATGACTCCAGGATTGTCTGGGGCGTCTCGGCCCACTCCCCCTGCATTCTGGCAGCTGAGGTAGCTCTGGAAACCACCTGTGGCAGGGAAATGGGCACAAGACCCTTAGCAACCCTACGGATACTTGGATCGTGCACCAGGGCTGTGAATGGGGTTGTTGCAGTGATCTGGTGCATGGCTTAATAATAGGGAGACGTCTGGGGAATAGCACCCATGCCGCACCGTGCACATGCCTTGTGCATGTACATGCATACTGCGATGTGAGTGCATGCAGCAGCAGGAAGACCACACAGGCCTACATGGCACATGGCACATGTAATGTCCCGTGCAAGCTTGACTTGCCGCATGCATGCCCACATCCACATGTACAACCCCAATTGATTGAACAGCAATGCCATTAAAGTGGTGTGCGTGTTGGAACGATGCCTAGTGAGCACTTGCTGCATGTGCGCAGTGTGCAACATGGCTGGCCACAACATGTATTGGCAAAGTTCCCTGACCGCAGTGCTACCCGCCACCCACCTGACGCCAGCTGATGGTACATGTATGCGCTGCGCACCTCGCCCACCGGCCAATCGGTGGGGTAAGTGACCTGGGACAGGGGGTGAAAGGTATGATCAGGAAACAGGGAGGGCGTATATCAGTGTACGTGCATCAATTATGTACATGCAGCATCACATATCCAATTCATTCAACTTGACCAGCCCCCAGGCGGCCCTGGTAAACCAACCGCCTGCAGGTTATAGCTACATTGGTGGTTTATTCCCCACCTGCAGGCTGACTAGGTTGGTGTACAGCGAGCGTCCGCTGTTGAACAGCAGGTGGCTGTTTGAGGTCACGGTGGCGTTGGAGATGGTGGACTCGGTTTCGGCCCCTGGCACGGGATTGATATCTATGCGGTTGAACCGCCCAACAATCTTGATCATGTCATCAAAGATCGGCTGCAAATGTAGGAGGGCTTGTCACAAGTAAGGTAATGGAGCATGGAACATGCACTAGGAACCCTCAGTTAACCCTCAGTAGGGTGCAAAGCAAAACCAAGTGTCTCTTTGAGCAAGCAAGGGGAAGCAAGGGTACACACACATTAATGTGACACAGTGCAAGCCATACCTGCACCATACCCCAGTAGGCACTCAGCTGGTCGAACTTGCCCTGGATGATGGTCACGCCGTACTGCATGCCGCCAAACCACGTGTTGACGTTGAACATGAACCGCCGCACCGAGCTGAGTGCCATGTCGTTCACCACCACCTTCAGCTCCTTGTTGGTCATGATGGGGTCAATCGCCTCCAGCTCCATGCGGTTGCCATCCACTGTGCCCCCCCTGCCGGTGAAGTAGATGAGCTCGGTGGGCGCAAAATCCCGGGGATCGTGGCTGTTGCTGAGGAAATTGCCCCACAGGTAGTTGCCCACCAGGTTGTTGGTGACTGCATCCGAGTCGAATACCACCCCTCGCTTGTTGCCTTGGAGCTGTGGGTAGGGAAGGCGGAGGTCGGTTGGCAATTGCAAGGTGTACAGATACGCACGGAGCCAAAGAGGGCAGAGGCCGTAACAAATCGGGGGATATATTGGAGAGGTTGATATAACAATGGTGAGGCGTAAATCAGGCTTGGCAGGGGACAAAGCATGGGATACATACCTGAATGAATCGAATGTAGTTGTTAGTCACATTTGGGTGGGTGGCTTCCCGCGCCTCAAACACAATGGCATCCCCTGAAAAGAAGATTTCAGGGACATAGATATCCGCCAGCTGCACCCCCTGCAGCTTGATCCCAAAGTCTGCGCATTGCCAGATGATGGGTAGCGAGGTTTGGCCATAGTAGATTCCTGGCTGGAGGATGATTCCTCCCCCATTCTTCACAGTGCCCCCCTCGGGAAAGGTGCACACAAACCTGTTCACAAAAACAAATGGGAGAATAGAGGTACACACTCCAGAAACGGTAGATTTAGAGCATGTGCAGTGCATTGGATACGTCGCAGCCGCTGGCAAGAAGTAGCTGAGCTACGTGCATGCACATACAATGGGTGCTACGACACATCATGCATAAATAATGGGCTCTGCAAACACATGCACGCGCCGCAAACAAATGCACATGCTGCAGCAACATCGCCACCCCAACCCGAGCCACCGCTATAGCAGTCCCCTGCCACCGCACCTTGCAGCATTGTCAATTGTGATGGAATTGTTGGGGCTGACAATGACGGGCGACCCAATGCCGTACACCACCCGGAAATGCACATTCACGTTGTATTGCGCAGCCGCCTGCAGCGCCCGATTGATCGCCGGGGTGTCATCTGTGGGCACCTCCAGCGTGCCATTTGCAGTTGCGCCAAACCATTCGGGGTAGACCTCGGCCACGCCAAATCCCATGACGTAGTTTCCATCCCCAACAAAGAACGGCATCAACACATGATTCCATGCGATGGCCCGCAGAGGCTGCTGCATGATGGTCAATGTGGCGGGAGACGCAACATAGAAGGAAGCATTCAGCCCCGCAAAGACTTGCTTGTTGAGCACTAGGTCAACGGTTATCCGGAAGGTCCCGGTGTCCATGTAAATGAAGCCGCAGCCTGCGGAAAACATGTCAGGATTGGAAACTCAAGTACCTTTGAGGATGCATTAGGAGCTGCCTGTCAGTCAAACAGCACACAGCAAACTGACGTTCCGCACACTGACTAACAGTGCAAGCCCATTGCACACATTGCCTGCAAGCAATAGATTGTATGAATTTAAGACCAAATGCTGAAGTTGTTGCAACGGGCGGTTGAACGCCACCAGGCGCATGACAAGTGCCGCCCATGGACACAGCACCTACCAGCTTGTGCATCCGCTGCGATGAATGCCGCTGTGTCATCGGCCTCATTGTCACCCTTGGCCCCAAACGCCTCAACATTGCACGAATCCGGTGCATCAAAGGGCACGTTCCCCTCCACCAGTTTGCGCCGCACAGCCTCTGCTTGCGCCCGCCGGCTGGCCCGCATGTTGGACGTAAATAACAAGCCGGAGCCTGTCAAACTGCAAATTGAGAAGAGATGTTCAGGAAGTATCCTGCACTGTCTCAAAAACCACTGACAAGATCAGACTAAGCAACTTGGTGGTCTCCAACGTTCTAGCACACCTCAATCTACTGCAATATGAATCACAGTGACCTGGATGACATTTAGTTGCTGCTGGTACCTGCTGCGCAAAATACCAATGCCCGAAGACCCGAACAAGCACCCATATCGCTGGTAGCTTGGAGCCCTGGTATGGGTGGATCCTGTGTCCTCACCTGTCTGCGCCGCCAGGCCTTTGCGTGCTCCAGTACCCGTCTGCCAGCATCTGGGCACGTGTTGCAAAGGGGGACATGCCCTCGTAAGGGTCTGACAAGCTCTGGCCCAGGGCGTCCCCTACGGCACAGGCTAGCACCAGTGCCACCATGGTGCAGCGGAAGGAGGGGTGCAAGCACCCCATGGTGAGCGCTGTGAGGGTGGACGGAGGGGAACTGGCGGGCCAGCGGTTGCGGGAGCAAGGTGGAGTGGGACCCACGTGTGGATCCAGCTGTGGAGGCCTTGGACTAACTGGAAGCGCGCACAGAGGTTCTGTCTATCCTGCAGCAAGCGACTTGAGGTGAAGTTGTATTGTGGACGCGGGCGACCCACGCTTGCATGCTCTCCTTTGATCCTTCTGCCATCACACAGCATGTACAAGACCAGATACACGCAGTGAGCTCGGTGAATTTGGAATATGAGTGGCATGCATGTCAGAAACCATAAGTGGCATGTATGCAAAAGGTAAAGGCAAGATCACTGCCAACCTTTGCACGGTAACCGTCAAGAATGCAAGCTTTAACCCAATAACTATGCAAGATAAACCTAACAACTTACTCTATCTGGGTTGTAGCAAACATGAGCTGTGCATCAGCTCTGATTCGATGACCAACTTTCCAAGTGTGGGACAGGTGGGATGACCGCGTCGAAGTTGAACGGCTGCCCAGACGGTGCTACGTTACGAGGTATGAGAGCTTTATCAACTCGCAAACTGCATCAGTATATCGGTATGGTTCAAAAGCTAGCTAGCCAACGATCCATATGTGCGACAATGCGAAATGCATGTGCATGCAATCGTAAAAGCCCCCTGCGAATAGAAACCTGCTGTCCAGTGGTGAAAGGATGCAGGGCTTTGTCGCTCGCAATAACTGCGACAACAGTGTTGCTCCCAAACCTCATCACAGCACACCAATTATGACAGGGTTTCGCCATCAATAGACCCCCCTCCATCTCAGATACAAATTACAAATGTAAGGGTCTCGTTGTAGGGGTTTGCATATCTATCTGGCTTTCACGCTGGTTAGGGTTTTGCGAGTATTACGATCCTTGATGTTGGTCTCTATTTAAATGCACCATGTCAAATTTCTGCTGCAATTAGGGTTGAGGACTACAGACCGTTGTTATGGGCGTACAATAGAACAAAGGGTTGTTACATTACTCCTGATCAACCTGCAAAACATTTTAAAGGTGCAAGCTTGGTTACATCAGAGCACCCCTGCTTTATTCTCGGGGTTAGACAGTGCATGCATGCATATGCATGCCATGTATGCGCCAGTAGTTGCTTCCTCTCCCAGCAGTGATCCAGCTGACTCTGTTTGTTTGTTAAGATCATGAAGTAGTATCAGTACAGTTTGTGGGATTTGGGTTGATATTTTGATAGCTACGGCACTTGCCAGTTTGAGGCATGCATGCATCCTCGTGACAATCAGTACCTTGCTACCAGGCAATCTTCACGCGTGCCTGTTCCGATAACTTTACTAGAACGACGCCGTGTTACTGTGTGCCACTATCTACTGCCGTGTGGAGCCAATTTGGCTCATCTGCCAGGTGCAGACTTCGCCCAATTGAAGTCGAAGCAAACATCAAGCACCTGCCCTAGCCCTTGGTGTACCAGTGTTTGCACAACAACTTGGTGCCAATTCCCACCCATGCGTTCCCCCTACCGCAGGCCCTGCACCCATGGCGCCTCTTAACCTCCAGCTGCTGCTAACCCTAGGCCTAACCGCAGCCCTAGCGCACTCTGTGTCAGCCCATATACCTTCCTTCAAAGCCAGCACATACTCTTTCAGCAGCGCGTACCCGTCCAACAGTTGGGACGACCTCATAGCCCCCACAGCACAGAGGCATGCGTATTTCCAGGACTTGGCACGGCAGCGGGGGGCATCTACCACCAGGCGTCCAGGGCTGAGCAGCGCACCACCCTCCAGGTACCCTAGCGAAGGGTCTCTGAAATCCACCCACTCACTCATCACCACCACCTTCAGGCCCAGCAGCCACAGGCACCACACATATATATATTACAGTATTGGTGCTCTGCAACCTCCCACTCTACCGTAACCCTGTATCTGTCACCTACCTGCTGACCCTCCCCCCACACTTCCCTTGAAATCTCCTCTGCAACACCTCTCACCTAAACTGCCTCCGTCCCAAATCGCAGGCAATCAGGCGCCGCCACCTGGGTGGCCCCCCCACCCCTGCCCCAGCACCCCATCGAGCGGCAACTGAAGGAAACCCCACTAGACCCCTCGATCAAGGGGTGTAACTTGCATAGCTTTGGAGCAAAAGGAGATGGCGTTACAGATGACGCGCAGGCGTTCCTCAATGCCGACCGGTTGTGGGACGACTACCGCTGCGGGTACATCTACGTGCCAGATGGTAAGCCGTGAACCCTAGAGGGAAACCCAGTCCACAAGTACTTCAAAGCATATTACAGCCCATGTGCTCTCAAGCGCCATGCATGCACCGCTGTACCCTTATGTACCACCATTGATCTTACATTTGAAGGACCTCTTGCCCTCAAACACATACAGTGCCTGGCCCTCAATGCCAGCCAAGACATCACAAGCCTAAAAATAGCTTCCCTAAAACCTTAGGACTCACAACCTCAACCCTCTCTGCCATGCTGCATGAATGGTCTGTATGAGGCTCTGGCATTCTGACTGTCAGCAGGAGTGAGGGTTTTCACTGGTACTGCCATGATGCTGACCAGCAACCTCCACCACCGCCCCATGCCCCACATTATTCCTCCACACGCAGGGCAGTACATTCTCAACCAGGACACCGCACTCGTCAAGCTGCTGGTTATGTCTGACAATGCAGTGATCAACGTGGCCAATGCAAGTGCCACACTGGCAATCGCAAACCAGGTCATCCATGCCGCCACCCTGCTTTTCACGGGCCCCGGGACGGTTGTGCTGGGGAACGGCGTCATCTACACCTTCCCCGAGTGGTTCGGCGCCAAGGGGGATGGCGTCACCGATGATGTGGAGGCGCTGGAGAGGGCACTGATGGCGGTGTCGGTGACGTACGCGCGCATGCACTTCACAGGTGGGTGCAGGTTTTAGTTGATCAGTTACATGCATCACAGGTGGGTGCATGGTATGAGATGTAGAATTTACGGGCTAGGGCCCATCTGAACAATTTACACATGCATTAGGGTGTATGGGTTAGGGCTCATCTGAACAATTCAAACATGCGTTCAGGATTTATGGTTCAGGGTTCGTCTAACACTTCACAGGCGAGGGGAGAACCCTGCTGTAGGGTCTGAAGTTGTGGATGCATTTGCAAGGGCTGGGTGCCAACGGGCACTGGCATCCAGATCCAGCATGTGCTGGGCTGTTCGTATTATAATGTGGGCCCCTGGGTCCATGTAGCAAAGTAGTGACCTTATCCCTTGTGGCAAAAACAATTGCGGACATCACTCGCAGGCTGGTACGCCATCGGCCGAGGCGTCAACTTCACCAACCAAAACACCATCACCGCCGATGTGCGCTCCCGCATAATATGCCTCCCTGGCAACGGGGAAGGGGTGACTCTGCTGCCTGGCAACTACTTTGGGTCCATGCAGCTGCCCAGTATATACAACTGCTCCAACGTGGCGCTGCGGCTGCAGTCCACCAACATTGTCAATGTGCACATCCCAGCCATCTTCTGGAGCGGGGTGGGGATCGGCATGGAGGCGTACGTGGCTGATACTCCCAGCAACAGTGTGAGGGACAACAATGTTTTCGTAGGCCATGTCCAGGTGCGCACCGGGTGGTCGTTTTCTGCATTCCAAATCGAATCACTGCAGATCACGGAGCTAAGAGTGCACGCCCCCTGCTTCAATAGCTTCAACGTGATTGCCCAATTTTGCAGGGATGCCGCGTGGTGGTGCGCTGCTTCATGGAGAGGTCCCAGCCCAACAACTTGGAGGGCAACTTGGTGAAGGGTAGATGGGCCACCTGGGGGCACCCCAACGACTACCCGCCAAAGAGCATCGTGCTGTTTGAGGGTAGGCATGCATGGATGCGGCATGCATGCATAGGCATGGGCCACATTTATATAGGTTGAGGCCACCCGCAGCATGCTCAGCACAGCCTTCCTCCATTCCACATCAATTATGGCAGCCTGTTTACGCATTGTGGCAGTACAAATGTGTGGTGCCTGGAATGATTCGTTTTGAGTCTTGATGGAGCATGTGTCCATGTGCAGGCTCTGGCGGCAACTTTGGCGCCAACCGATTTGAATTCGAAGTGGTGGACCCCGGCGCTGAGGCGTCAGGCACGGAGCCCCTGGTGGCATATGAGAACACCACCCCCATCCATGTGATGCTCAACGTGTTCAAGGTCCACACCTACTTTGGGGAGATGCACCCTGAGGCCAGCCTCCTGAAAGGGCGATTCATGCAGCTCAACATGGCGCTGGCGGTGCACGTGAGTTGCTTGAAGGAGGTGGAGCCACTGGAAAGGAGTGTGTTGCCGAAGTTGTGCCAACTCTATATATCCATCCCTTACCTGATGGGAAACGCAGTTTTGTTTATTTTTCCAGAACTTGTGTAAACCTGCATGGACACCGCCCATATACATTTCCCCTGTTTGTGTTCCATCTTGCCACACCCATGCATGGCCACCCAATCCCGCTAACACCGCCACCCCATCTCCTCTTGCAGGAGGTGTATCCCGGCAGTATCGAGGTCAACGGGGGCGTGAATCGCATCGCATTCAACCCCTCCTACGAGCTGCAGCGCAGGCTGGAGCATCCGGTGGCGTGCGTCAACTCCACCGGCCAGCGCGAGGCCTTCACTGGGTGGAACGCAACCAACCTGGCGGGCAGGGTGGTGCACAGCCCCGGGGCGGCGGCGTGGGCCAACCTGGTGCCGCTGGTGGTGGTGGTGGAGGGGGATTGGCTGGCGGGGGAGACTCGCAGGTGGGTGGTGGAGCCTTGGGCAATATTGCATGTTGTGGAACCCTGGTAGGGATCTGGAAAGTGGATGCCGCTGGGCATCAGATGTAGTGCTGCCTGGTATGCCTGTATGCGCATTTCCCGGGCTTGTTATGCCACTTTCCTCCTGCGTGCACCTCTCTTGCCTTTTGCCGCATCTCGCTTGCAAGCAACTTGTGCATGGCATGTGTTCACCGCACATGGTTAACAGCCTGTGACCCACCCCTGCAGCTACTACCTGTACCACCAGCTGGCCTTTCAGGGGCCGCCGCAGTACCACCTGTCATGCCAGCCTGGCACCTCGGCAGCGGCATCTGATGCGCCGCTGCTGTGCCTGGATGCCCGCGACCTGGCTGACGTGGAGCCAGAGCTGGTGGAGGTGGTGCTGCGCAACGTGGGGGCAAAGGCGGTGCCGGGGGGGACGGAGCACAGCTTCACGCTGCGAATCGGCATACCCTGAGGGGTGGTGCTACCCGGGGCTTGCTACTCTGACCAGCAGGGTTGCTGACCTGCATTTTTTCTGAACATAAGCGCAGTTGGGACTGGGTTTTGGTAGTAGGTATGATTTTGCATTCATTGAAGGGAAGGCAACAGTACAGCGCCATCCATCACTGATATCAACTCTTATTCAGTTTCGTTTTACATTCTCGTCTTTTACAGCGAGCTGCGAACGTTTGTTTGCCGCTGGTTCTGGGTCAACAGCATTTCCCGTTTTTATACCATACACCTATCATGGGGCAACAAGTTGTACTTTGGGCTGACGAGCCGTTGATGCCTTGATCGGTGACATCCCATGAGGAGGGTCATGCGTGAAGTGCAACCGGTGGTGCAGGTCATGGTACCACTTTGCTGTGTGCTTCTGTTCTATCATGCTACTCAGTGTGTCTATACACAATGGTACACACATTAATCTGGACTATGGTTAGGTGATATGCCATTGTTACCAACGTTCCACTGGCTGACGCTGGCCTGGCTGTGTTCTTCAACATTGCTGACTTGCGGTGGTATTCTGTATCGTATTTTCTTCTTTTACATGCAAGCAGGGCAACCGTCCAACTAAGTTTCTGGGGTAGGGGTGATGTCAACAGCTATGAGACTCCATTCTTGTGGAGGATAGTGCTTATCAACAACTGTAAGATTGTGACTTCTTGCAGCATACCATCAACTGCAAGATTGTGACTCTGCAGGAGATACTGTGCCAGCTTGAAGCCAGGGTTTGCAGGCAAGCAGGTGAACACCAAGTTTATTGGCTATACGGTAGTGTGTTCGGTTTCCATGAGAGGTGGTGTTAAAAAACACCAGTTTTC
>JAULBX010030331.1:0-16213 GCA_032358255.1 Heterotrichella gracilis
AAGCACCCCCAACAGTCTCGCGAGCCCGGGTTGGCTCCCTGAATGTGACTGTCAAATAAATCTTGTAAATCTTGTATTTCAAATCGTTGAGGGGGCAAATGGGGGTCGGGGAAGGAGGGGATGGTGGGTGTCAATGCAGGGTGTATACACAGCACAAGGCGGGTGGGGTGGGGTGCGTGATGGTAACCCTTGCTCTGATTACATGAATGGAATATAATTCGTGTAGTTATCAAAGTTTTGCAGTCTTTCTTAGAAAAACCGCTCAGTATGAAACTGCATACGATTACCATCTCTCCACGATGCACCCATGTGGCCACAACCTCTGTAATGTGCAACACAAGCCCTAGCCTATGGTCCAGCCCACGCACCGCCGAGAAGTATCTGTGTGTCTTGATGCGCGCAAAGCCCACATCCGCAATCTTGGCTGTGCCGTCCCTGGCCAGCAGGATGTTTGAGGACTTGAGGTCAAAGTGAACGATGCTGCGCGTGTGAAGATAGGCCAGGCCGCGGGCCACGTCCAGCGCGATGCGGCGGCCCCTGCGGGAGGGTTTGGTCAGGGTTTTGGTGTGTTGTATGGCAGTAGTAGCAAGGATTTTGGTTCATAGTCTGGTGAGCATGATAGACAATTTCAATCCCAGGCATTCTGGTGGATGATTTGGATCCCCATCAAGCCATGCATGGCACGGCAATGCACTGAAGTACAAATTATTCCCACACATGAGAGGCACAATATACCTAGCCAACCGTTGGCTAGGTAGTACACCCCATCCCCACCCACCACATCTGACACCATTACACTTGCCCATTCGCGGTAGGTTGCCATCATCCCCAACCTCCCCCGCCCCTCACCTCTGATACCAGGACACCTGCCCTCCCCCTGCAATGGCCGCGTACAGGTCCCCCCCTGCCATGTACTCAGTCACCAGCATCACGTTCTCGCGCCGCAGGCACGCGCCCAGGAAGGATACCACGTTGGCATCGCGGCAGCTCTTGAGAATGGCTATCTCCCGCAGGAACTTCTCCCCTTGCCTGGCGCCCAGCTGGTGGCTGACCTTGACCGCGACCAGGGAGGTGTCGTCCTTGATGGCGCGGTACACCTAGGGAGGGGGAGGGGTTTTTATTAAGATTCGAAATATCTAGGAATCTCTAGGGTTTTAAATATTGGATGGCTACTTTGTCGAGTACTGCCTGGTGGCGGACTTCATCGCACCAGGCTGGTGTTGATGGTCCAGTACACCCGCAGAAAACCGAGGGTATTCATCCGGCATTTGGTACGTTTTGTGCAGTCCTACGCAGGGTTTATGTAGGGTTATGGCACATGCACTACCCCAGCAGAAGGAGACCATACAGCTCGCCCCAGCTTCCCCTAGCTCTCCATCACACGGGCCTTTTCAGGGTTTAACCAGCGCAAGCCCAAACCCTATCAAGGGACTAAAATCTCACCCTTACCGTTCCAAACGCGCCTGACCCCAGCTTCCAGGGCAGCCCATCATCCGTCGTGCAGATTGCAATCTGCTCCGGTGCAATTTGCCAGTCGTCATCCAGGGAGGGCACCTCAGGGAGGCGCATGAGGGAGGTGAGGGAGGGGGGGGAGAGGGCGGGGCCGAGGGCGGGGGCTGCTGTGGAGGCTGGGGTAGGCTGGAGAGCGGCCTGCACAGGGGGACATCATAGGTAACTGGGTTACATGTAGAAGCAAGGGGTTTAATGCGATGCGGTGCATCTTCACACCTAGGTTTGTGCATGCAATGATGGAATGACATGTTAATTACATAAACGTGGATAATAAGAAGGCTTTTACCTCCACACCTAGGTACGTGCATGGCAGGACAAGATTGCATTGAACCGGTGTATTTCACAAAGGAATTAACACCCTCAAGCGCAGGCAACGCCCATTATAGGTAGAGAGGCCTTCATATGGATGCCGCTGGAGTGCGCTCATCGTCCAGGTGCGTGCCCCGCATTGCTGCCTACATGTTTGCCCCACCTGCTCAGCTGCGCCTGCCGGGTCCAGGGCCGAATCTGGGCCCGTCTGTCCCACTTTGGCTGCAATCCACTGCCACATGGCCAGCTGCATGTCAGGGGAGGAGCCCTGCTGCTGTAGGAACTCCATATACCCCAAGGTAGGGTCTTCAGGGTTGGGGTGTTCAACGCCGTCAGGGGCGGCGATGGCTAGGGTTTGGACGGGCTGGCTGGAGACCCTAGCGGCTGGGCGGTTTGGGGCCCTTGAGGGGCCCCTCTCAACAGGGGTGATTGGTGAAGTTGGGGGGGACTGCGTTTCATCCATGTCAATTGCGTGGTGGCGGTCCCCATGGTGTGCGTAGCCAGGGGGGGTGTCAGCGGAGGAAACCCTTGTGTGGGGGAAGAAGAGGTGGAGGAGGCGGTCTCGAGGGGAGGAGACGGTGCGCGCGGGGGGGGACTGGGAAGGGGGGCTTGGGGGCAGCGTTGCAAAATCGGGGAGGTCGGCAAATGGGTTGTCCACCCTGGGTGTGGGAGGGTGGGAGCGCGCACGAGGTGTCCCTGCAGTGATGTCTAAAATTTCCATATCCCCTGACCAGGTTGGAAAGCGGGTCGTAGAGCCAGCTTTCCCGCGGCTGGATGCATCCCTTTCTGCTTGCCGGCGGCGTATCACGATCAGAACTGCGGGGAGGATCACCGCCAGGAGCAGAATCAAGGCGCCACCCATCACACCTGCAGTGTCCACATCCCAGTCAAGGTTGTGCCACAATCCCATGCTGACAATATACCCCCACATGACGTGCACTATCTGCCGAGCCTTACTTTGTGCGGCACTGCACTCCAGATGGGTAGAGGAGGCCCACAGCCACCCTAGAAATACACAAAGTGCTGCACCTATCACCCAGGAAACCCGATTTGGTGGGTTGTCGTTTGGGCCCCACCACCATTGAACCCCCACCCTCCAAGGACTTACCTAGCGCGATGACCACCGCCTGCTTGCTAGATAGCTTGCTAGGAGTGGGGAGCGGGGGGCTGGGTGGTGGGGGCGGTGGGGGGTGGCGGGCGGGTGGAGGCACCTGCATTTTGCAGCAGCGGCTAACGTTGATGTTGTGATGTGGCAGGTGATGGCGGTCCTAGAAGAGAATGTTAGCAAGGCCCATGTTGATGCAACTAGGAAGAGTGGGGAGCCGGAGTTGTCTGACAACTTGCCTCGAGACCCTAACAGTGCACAGACAGTGGAGCTGGTCACTAATTAGAGCATGCTGCCTGTTGGCAAGGCAAGCATGCTGCTATCACATTATGTGCGGCACAGTGCTTGTTGCAGCAGGGTTTTGATGCCACCAATGCCACCTCTCCCTGAGAAAGCAGCCATGTGGGTGGATTTGAGGGGGTGGATCATACCCTGAGTCTCAGAAGGGAGGGTGGAGGGGGGCGTGGGGAGGGTGACGGCGGTGGCGGTGGTGGAGGCAGTGGCGGTGGGGAGTGGATTTCCACTGCGGGCACACGAATCGCCGCCGCAGGCACATGAGTGCCATCAGGGGCTGGGGGGGGATCTGGGATTGGGGACTGGGCTAGGGTGGGCGGGTGGACTGGGCTTGGGACAGGGGCTTTTGCGGGGACTTGGGCTGGGACGGGGACTGGGGCAAGGGCTGGAGCGGGGACTGGCGCAGGGGCTGGGGCAGGGGTGGGCAGAGGAGGAGGGGGTTTGGCTGAAGGTGCGCAGCGTATGTGCACGCCTGTGATCCAGATGTTGGCCTGCCTGGCTGTGCCTGGGTCTGCAAACTGGTCGTACGACAGCTGCAGGGGGGCGGGGAAGGAGGCGTCAGGTGGGTCATGGGTTTGGTTGCCATGCAGCGCTGACTGTTCATGCTTGGAGGCAGGCGAGGTGGGCATCGAGGTGGTGAGCGAGGAAAGCGTTGGGGTATGTGTGGGGTTTGCCAAGGATCAGGCCTGCACAGGCTGCCAATACACAGGGCAATGCAGATGCTTATGGGTTAGGGCCAGGGTTACAGGGTTAGGGTTTTGGGGGCCCAGTGCCTCACCGTAAACCCGTCGATCACATCCCCACGGCCTGTGCAGTTGGCACTGAATTGCGCCCCAGGCACCGAGGCATCCCCAATCCCCAGGAATTCCGTGAGATACGTCCCCTGGCACCCACACGAGATCGTGCTGGTACTCTGGAATACGGCCGCCACATAACCAGACACCCTGCGAAAACCCTCTAGGTTGTACAGTGTGCTGATGTTGCTGACTGTGGGCAGGCCAGGGACCACTTTGAGCTGCGCTAGGGCGATGCCAAAGGGGTCCAGGGTGACCCCGCTGGAGCACATTGCCCTGATTGCGTAGACCACCTGCGTCTGAAGGGCAGGTGCAGGGGGAGGTGGGGTGGCTGAGTGCTGGCGCGGCTACCAAGAAGCGGACTGGGAGGGTTGGGTAGCACACAGGCGAAACCAGGTGGATACTAGAGGACAGGGGGAAAGCGGTGGGTGAGGGTGCAGGTACCTTGTAATTGGTGGGTGTGCCAAGTTGGATATGAGATCCTGGGATCCTGGGAGGGTTTACTAGGGTTTTACTAGGGTCTGGGCAGCAGCTGGAGTGTGCAATAGACTTCCTGAGGAAGCCCTGCCAAGTGAAGAAAGTATCTGGATAGTGTTTGTGAAGTTGACGGTGTTGTACAGCATGGCATGTTGGGGTGTATAGGTCAGGGAAGGGGGTTGCGCACCTTTTGCAGGTTGAGTGCTTCTGAGGTGTTGAACGGGTAGGTGAGAGTGTACACCTGCCACTGGGTGATGTACTCGCCAAAATCGCACAGGCTGCTTTGCCACGGGGGTTCCTGTGATCTCCCTCCCCATGGGAGGTAGTATCCCTCCTGGGCCAGGCTCGCAGGTAGGAACCTGTGGGTGGCCATGGGGGCAGTAGGGTGTATGTTGGAAAAGGGGTTTTGGTTATTTTCGTTCAACGAAGGCGTGGAATTGCACCTCTCACAGAAAGGATAGTGTGGGCAACGAGTTTTAGGCCGCTGTGCAAACACAAGCTTGATAGGCCAAGGGACCCGGGTCTGTTGCACTGTGTTTGGAACATCGATGCGCTGAGCGCGGAAATGACCCCCTGGTTGTGGTAGCAAGACGAAGTTGCAGTCACTTACGGGTAACACGATATATTAGTCTGCTAGAAAGCGTACTTTGGCAGTTTTACCCTCTTTTGCTGCACTGTGCATGTTCCAATATGGGTACCATATGGCCAATTGGAACCACGTACCTCAAGCCCCAACAAACCAGGGCGAACAAAGGCACCAGGTGTAGCCTGTGCCCTGGCGCCATGACACACTAGTCTCTGCCAGTCTTTGTGTACTATTTTTCCTGCTACTCATCCATTGCTTGGCGCTGACGTCGACTGACACTTTGGACTACACCGTTCAACGTTGTGTTGGCTCAACCTGGGAATGATCACAGACCAGCGAGGCAGGCAAGTCTCCAGGATTATTTGAATAGATGTTGCCAACGGACAACAGGTTCGCGCTTTTGTCCCACCTGAGCGCTGGTTTCGCTGTTTTGAAGTGAAACAAAAAGGAGCTCAATATTGTACAACCCCAGGGTAGGGTTTAGGGTTTAGTAACCGCCTTTTGTTCGGCCGACTGGAAGGCGGTTGGCGGAACCTTGGCCTGACTCACTTCTATTTCCAGGAAAACTGATAACCAGGAGGCCCTTGATCGCTACCAACGATAACGGCCGTCATCGTTTTCCAACTCCAGTATTAAATATTCAATATTGTGTTGCACTGCTAGAGTGTTGTGGCTGCTGAGCAGTCTTTCCTGCTACGCTTTTTGGCCTGCTGGCATGTGCACACTCGATGTGGAGTTTTGCACCATAGTATTCGAGCACAGCAGCTTTGTTAGGCTTAGAAGATAAAGCCTTGGTGTCGTAGTACACTGGGGAGTAGGCATGTGGTAGTAGTTTCTCTGCTGGCCTCACAAAGTGTACTAGCTATAAGTGGCCAACTCAGTGAGCTAGGAGAAGCAATACTGTAGTGTAGAGGAACAGCTATGTTGTCTCAGCTAGAGCTCAGGTTTCAGGATGAGGACCCCGACTCTCCTGAACCTGAACAGAAGCGCACTAGCAGTGGCACCAGCGACGCTGCCTGGACACACGGTATAGGCACCAGTGCACTATTCACAGATGAGGAGGACGAGGAGGAGCCGCAGCTCACACAGACACAGCATGAGACGGGTGTGACTTCACCTTCAGTTTCACCTCCAGCTAAGCGTCACCGGCCACAGTTCCCCAGCTGCGACGATAGAGAAGACGTGGTTCACAAGCACCTCAACTTGAGCGAGCGAGTGTGGGAAGTTGGTAGGTTTCCGTTCTGCAGACGGGCTACAACCCCTTTGTAATCTTTTTAAGAGTGCTCCTGAGACGGTTGAAAGCGAATGTATGTACATGCAATACAGCCAGGTTTGCAGTCAGGTTATAATATGCCTCACAGACTTGCTGCCCCCTTGCAGTGAAAACTCCTCAGTTTCAGAGGCTGCGGAACTGCAAACAGCTGGGAACCTGCTTCATTGTCTTCCTCAATGCACGGCACTCGCGCTATGAACACAGCAAAGGGGTGTCTCACCTCGCTGGTCAGCTCTACAGGCACCTTGCCTCTAAGCTGCAGCGCGATGAAGCGCTCAGAGCAGACCTGGTTGAGCTTGCAGGTACTTGTGCTGTGGAACCTACCTTCCTGCGTCTAGTGTGTATATCCCCAGCTATGTCCACCTCTATGCTTGCTGAGTTGCCAAGGTTTGTGGCCAGTGCTTGGCAAGAGGCTGACGTGTGGTGCCTTGGTTTGCAGGCTTGTGCCACGACATGGGACACGGGCCCCTCTCACACCTGTTCGAGTGCGTGCTGCGGAAAGTGGACCCACATTCGACCTGGTGAGTGGCCAGCAAACACGTGCTTACCAGTCCAGGTTGTTGTGAAGGGAGGAGGGTTCTCCTGCAGCTACTCATGCTGCCATTCCTGCTACCCTGCAGGACTCATGAGGATATGTCTTCAAAGCTGGTGGAGCACGCGATTGAGGAGTCTGGGATCGCCTATACGCAGGAGGAGGTCCGGATCGTCCAAGGCATGATTCACGGCGAGGCGCCACGCCACTCGCCGGTCCCTTGGGCCTTTGACATTGTGGCCAATCACAAGACAGGGTTTGACGTGGACCGGGTGGACTACCTGCAACGGGATGCACACTACATCAACGCCAGGCTGCCCTGCGATTTTGACAGGCTGCTGCTTGACTGCCAGGTAGGTTGGCATGTGCTGCTAGTGGCAGGAACGAGGGTGTTGGTTCTTGTGTCTATCACTATGGGCAGCTCAAGCCAGGAGTTCTCACTTCCACTTGGATGGCAGGTGGTGGATGATGAGATCAGCTTTCCCAAGAGGTCGGCGTGGAACCTGAAGCACTACTGCGATTCACGGTCTCAAATGTACCAAAAAGGGTACCTAAGAAGGTAAGCACTGCACACCCTTGAACTTGTGCTGCAGCAGGCAGGTCGTCTCTGCCTAGCTGGATTTGGCCAGAGCTGCTCCGGCACTGCTCCTGACCTGAGTGCTGTTATTTGCAGGGAGGTGGGTGCAGCAGATGAGATGGTGACCGATGCTTTGACCCTGGCTAGGGTTGTGCCGGCGTTCGACTTCACCCAGTACATCCATGACCCGGAGCTGTTCCTGCAACTTGACGACGGCATCCTGGACCAAATTTCTGCCAGCAGGCACAGCCAGCTGGCAAAGTCCCGCCACATCCTCCAGCGGCTGCACCAAGGGGACCGTTACGTCATGGCGGCAGAGATCAGCCTGCCTGCTGAGCTTGTGAACAGGTATACTCCTGCGTCCTGCGTCGGGGGTACAATTAGGTGGAGGGCTTGGGGACGGTGTACTGGCGCTGCTGTGTACTGTGTAGCTCACCTAACCTGTCGGTCAAGGGCATCTTGCTGGTGTGCATGCTTTCAGCTACTGCATTGCATGTCAACAGGGACTACAGACTTCAGGTGCCATGTTTGTGGGCTGCGGTGCAGCTGTGAGTTGCAGTCTCTGTGCGCGTTGGGTTGGTTACAGTTGTACAGCAAACATCATCAATGACACATCGAGGTGACATAGTGGCTTTGTCCCAGTACTGCATGGGTAGCACATGACACCTTTGGCATTCTAGTGACACCACTGTGGTTTTCATGCAGCTCTGGCTTCAAGCCGCCCAGTGCCCTGGACCTTGTCAGCAGCCGCTACGCAGCAGGTGGGCATGTGAGCCCCGACGAGGTGGTGGTGACAGAGTGCAAGCGGGACTATGGGTTCAAGGTGAGCATGCAAGCATTGGGGGATAATTGCAACCGGTCATGCGGGGTTTTTGTATTAAGAAATTAAAAGGAAATTGTCGCCAGAATAAAGCAGCATACCAACTGCTTACATGCGTTCCAGCAGAGTACAGCCAGATTAGCATACCAACTACGCATAGCTTTCTAGGGACTTCAGGATGTGGTGAATGGTGCTGCGGTGCTGGCAGACATGAATTGGCATGCCATGCATGATCCGTGGGGTGGCATTCTGAAGTTCAGCAAACCGCAACCAGCCTGGCGCTCCTGCTGCGCAGTGCAAGGAGATGACTGTAGCTGCATGCTTTGCAGGACCAAAACCCATTCGACCACTTCCAGTTCTTCAATGATGATGGCCGCACGCCCTCGAGGGCCGCGCTTCCTTTATGCGACCGGCCGGACTTCCTCCCTGCCCAGTTCAGAGTAAGGAGATGCACCCACTCACAAAACCAAACCATAGGATTATATGAATTTGCGGTCACTGTTTTCAAACCGTCTTGGCCAAACTGAGCATCACCCTCCCACTGCACCCGTCACCCTGGGTCTGTGATGAGGTGCATAGCATTCCCAGCACTGCTACAGTGCAGTAAATAATGATTAGTGGTGATATGCAAACTGACCCCTAACTGACCCCCGGTGCTGTCCTTGCGCAGCTCAAAACCCTACGGATGTACGCCAAGCAGCGGCAGGACGCACAGGTGGTGTGCGATGCGGCATGCAGCTGGGCTAAGCAGCACAATGTGGACACCAGGGCCATCTACCGCTGGGACAGCTGAAGTACGCTGTAGTTGGCTTCATCGAAGGCATGTGCAGGTTAGCAGCGGAGGCAATATCACTTGTAGTAGCTGATGCTGGGATGTCGACAGAATGATTTTTTGCAGCGGGCAGCAGGGTGTGCATGCAGGCATACGCAGGGGCCCTTTAGGTGCCCCTGTGTGTGTTCTGCTACTGTGGTGCGCATGTTCAACCTCCCATCAATGAAGGCATTTTCCCCCCCAACCCCCTTTGTTTGACGTTTCTGGTTAGCTTGTCACATACTATTAGTCACAGTGAAGTAAGTAGGCAACTTACCGTATTCTTGCAACACACTGGTATACTGTATGACTGAATGAACCCACACAGGCAAGTGTATAAAGGACGTGCCATGCTCTTTCAGATTGGCGTACTGTCTCCACTGACATAAAAACTGGAGTCTTATGAAATTCAAGCGGAGACAGCCGGTTCCAGACACGCATGACACTGGAATGGTATCCTCGTTCAACTTGACAATGATGTTATGCGTTGATAACTAGTTGGCAAGGATGCGGTTCCAGTTATTGTGGCACCTGTAATTCAAGTCTTGGGGTGCATGCCAAAGCCTTTAGTTGTTTAGCTATGCAACTGCAGATGCTTTCAACTGGAGCACGAAATAACAACGTTGGACCTGGCAGTGATTGAGCCAGGGCGGGGCCAGGCTCACACAAAGTCAGTGCCCTAGGGGCCCTATGCAGCTGCCAGTGGGCAGTGCCCTAGATGGCTTATCAAACCCTGTCACAGGGTTCCTCGGAGGGCAATTGCCAGCCAATAAAAAATATAAGGGACCATAAGTTGGCACAATAGCTCACTTGCACAAGGACAAGAGCTCGCTTACACTCGCATATAGTGAACGGTGGCTACAACTCTTAGACTAAATAAGAGAGAGTTCAGGCTCGTATAAACGCGGGGAAGTGGTTCAATATCGGCCATTCAGTCGTCGTCAGAGTTGTAGCCAGCACCACCCAGCGAGATGGACGAGTTGCGGCAGAAGGTGGACGAAACAAAAGAGATGCGTGCCAAGCTTGACAGCATGCTGGAGCCGGTCAGCGGCTGGTGCGTACCTCATATGTTGCATGCATGCATGCATGTGCGTCCACTCCAAATAAAAGTGGTGTTTGCATAAGGGAGTGTATCAACACGGGACGATGGAAAGGGTGACCCACTGCCTTATAAGCTGTCTGGTCCAGTGAAGCACTTGGGAACTGGCTATTCTCGGCATCAGGGCCCAATTTGCAGGCACAGGTTAGCAACAGAGCATGTTCTCAATAGGCCAGCCAGCCAGGTTGAAGGGTTGGTCCAAGAGATAATTGGACGAGCATATAAGCACTGGAGGGGTTGACTCTTAGTTTCACCAGTGCACATCACTCACTGGCAGTTTGAATGAGCTACTGTTCAGCAGCGCACCACTGCCATGGTTTAGTTCATTATACTGGTGTCCGACGCGCGTATTGACTCTCCCACAGGTCACAACCACCAGTGTTAGATCACGTGGGCGTGGGGTGCCCAATACACTCCCTCCCTGACCACCTGCTGCAGCGCATCGTGGGGGCACTGCCAGTCAGTGGTAGAAACAGTTTTAGGCACAAAGTGAGGTTACAGCTTGTTTGCAAGCGCTGGCGCCAGGCCCTGGCAGGTCCAAGTGCAGCGTGGGAGCGCATGTATTGCCCACCCCTCACCGAGCCAGTCCTTGACTGGCTGTGCGCCAGGCTGGGAGCCACCAGGTCCGTCAGTGGTCTGCACGGGGAGCCACAGGACGTGCAGCGCATGCTCAGCAGCCTCAACCCAGCCTGCCTCACTTCCCTGCCCGCAAGTGAAGACACCTACAGTGGGCACAGTGCCGGTCAGCTGCTTGATGCCACCTTCCGCCTCACCTCCCTGACTGCCTTGGACTTGCCCCTGGAGTGCACTTCGGAGCAGGCGGCGCCCTTCATGCCCGCCATTTCAGCCCTGGTCAACCTGGAGGGACTCGGTCTGGAAGCCTGGAACCCTAACCCCGGCAGCCAGATCCCCAACCACTGGTGGCCAGAGCTTCCATGCCTGCCCAAGCTGGGGACAGCCGCGGTTACTGTGAACGGGGCAGACTACGTCCCATTGCTAGCCAACCAGCCTGCGCTCACCAGCCTGCTGATTGAAGACTGTCTCGACCAGAATGCTGGCGCAGCGGGTGGTCCACCAGTCGGCACCTCCCTGCGGCAGCTCACCCAGCTGAGGAGCTTGACTGTGAAGAACTGCACCCCGGACATACCACCAGGCAGCTTCCCCACCTCGCTGCAAAGCCTCGACCTTTTTTCAGGGCCTGGCGTGACTCTGGATGCCATGGCGCTCCTCCCAGACCTTGTTCAACTGACAACACTCCGCCTGAGCTGCAAAGATGTACAGCGCTTGAACCCGGCCCTGGCCAGCCTCGCCAACCACATCCAGCAGCTGGTGATATATGATTTGCAGGAGTGGGCGGTGCTTCCCGCCATGCCTTGCCTCACACGGCTGAAGATATCGCGTACTGGCGGCTTGCGGCTCAAGGGGCCAATAAACCCCAAACTGCACATTGTGCCACGCAACGGGTGGCGCAAAGCCACACGGGGCATGGGGGTGTGCATCAAGGGGCAACACGGGAGGTACATCATGACCGTGGATGTGGGTGGAGGCATTGCGGTGCAGGCAAAGCAGTGTCTGGCCCCCGGGCGCTCTTCCAAACGCTGAGCAACTGCACGAGGCGAAGGAAGAGCGGGATCGGTGGTGGGCGTGGCTGCACAATGCAGTAGCGTGGGGCTCCTAGCGTTGTGCAGTAGCCACCATTTATAAGCGGTGTAATGACGTTGTGCCATAGGTGTCAAGTTCCGTTGCACACTTATTGGACCAGTGCTTCAGTCTGCGTCATGAATCTACAGCTGCAGCTCTCAATTTAGTGCCATAATGTGGTTTTCCCTATGTGGAATGGACATCCTTTTTTCTCTCGCAAGATTCTTAAGGTTGGAGCTTCCTGGCGAAACCCTAGCTTCTTTTGCAGAGCACCCTTTGGCGTATTAAGATTCAGTACTGATTGCAGGCAGACAAATGTTACAGTCAGGTTTTGAAAATGCAAATGTTTTGAAAACCCTTACTAATATACCCTTGCTCCAGCGCTGAGCTTCTTGGGGCATGGCCATCATCAAGCCTTGGCTGAACCCTATACCAGGCTGGCCAGTGTAGAGGGTTTGCTATTAGGGTTTTGCCCTGGTGAAGTTATTGGCCAAACCCGGGTACTGCTTAAAAAGGACAATTGTCCACAGCTTGATAGTGGACTTGTACTGGGGTTTGTCACTCATGGTCGCACAGCCCATGACATCGATAGTCTTGACTTGCGAGCGACCCTGGGAGAAAAGTGGTTTCGTGTGGCGTACTACAGGCACTGTAGTGCGAGGCATGCCGGTCTTCAAAACCTTCCGCCTGTGACGACAGACGCCATGCGTCACGTATTGTAACGTTACCCAGCGACCGAGCCCCATAGACCAAGTGCTAGCGAGCTGGCTGCGAACTGTGGCAGTGGGCGACCCACTTTTGTGCGGAGGTGGGTTGATCACGCGTGATCAGGTGCACAGTGTGTGTGGTCACGGCTCTGACCCTATCGTTAAAAGCCAAGTTTTAGAATGCGTTTCAGAAACCCTGCATAGTGTGCTGTTCCAGTGCGTGGAAGGGTTTTGATTGTGCATGCATGCGCACACAGCTGGCAGCCTTGAAAGTGTACCTGCTAGTTCCAATCGCCTAGGTCGTACTTTGCGCTTATTCTAAAACCTCCTGGAAATACCGAGCTGCTGCGAGGGCCTTTGAGTCCAAGGTTCTAAAGAGATCAAGTTAGGTCTGAGTCATGCATGCATACGCACATTCCATGCATGCCACTACCTTCCGACTGCCACCTGACCGCTCCCATCTTGCCCCACAGGTAGTCATTATCACCAGCGCACTGCCAGCCATGCCGCATCGAGCCAAGGCTTTAAACCTGGCCAGGCTCGGGACACTGGTTTGCGTGTGGCAGTGGCTCCTTTTATTGCAGCCCCTCACTCTGCCCGGTGCCTGTGCCGTGCAGCAAGCACTGGATACAAAGCACTCAAACAGTCACAGAAGTGTAACCACAGCCAGCAATAGCGTTACAAGTAGAGGGCTGCCAGGGGTGGTCAAGCCACATGCAGCAACCAGCGCCAGGCGACCCAGCTCAGTTGCCCAAGCGCTGCCAGCAGGTCACGAAAACCCTCTAGGTTTTCAGCCAGGCCCTGGTGCCGTCCAGCCACAGCACGGCACCAGCGCCTTCACACCACAGGCGGGGTCCCCCACTAGGGTTTTCGGCAGAACCCTTGCGTACCTCACCGCCTACAGCCAGAGCGACCGCACGGTGGTGTTTGGCACGAGGCGCAAGGGGTCCAAGGGGAGCGCCAAAAGGGACACAAACCAGCTCTCAGACCGCACCAGCACCCCCCACAAGGCGCAGGACAGCACCCAGGGCGGGAAAGCCAGCACGGCCAAAGCTACCCTTCCGTCAGGCCCCGCCGGTGCCAGAAAAGGGGCGAGCAGTGGGGCTAGCAGTAGGGCTAGCAGTGCAAACACCACCCACCCAAGCCTCTGCAAGCACTTGCCTGCCACCCCCCCTCGCAAGGGGTGCAAGAAGCTCATCTGGATCACAGCGCTGGCGGTGGAGCCCCTGAAGCTCTCAGACTCTGAAACCAAAAAGCTCAAAATCAGGGCGCGTCAGGACCAGTACCGCGCCGCGCTGCTGTCAGCCAAGTGCAACGCGCCCAGCCTGGTCCCCTACCTCATCTTCGAGGGGAAGGACGACGCGTTTGTGTCGTGGGTGCAGTCCCAGGGAGGCCACGTGATCCCCCACAAGCTGTCCTTCATGAAGGACCTGAAGCAGGCGGTGGAGGAGGGCCACATGCCCAAGGCGTGGCTGTCCATGCATGGGGCCTACCTGAGGCTAGACATACCGCTGCTGTGGAGTAAGGTGGGTGGAAACCCTAGAAATGGGGTTTGGCTGGCAGGTGCATACGTGTATACACACCGATGTACGTACGCTACATGCAGTAGTGTCGACGTGCATGGGATACACCACATGCAGTACACGGCACAATCAGGTGGTCGCCATTTTGGCGTACACCTTGCTTTACACCCTCTGTCTCTGGGGCCTCCCCTCGCTTCCTCCCCACATACCCTCCCCCTGCAGATACACCCTGCGTACAGCTACAGGCACATCGGGCATGTACCCACCCCACACCACCCCCTCTGACTCCCTCCGTGCACACCCCCTTCACCTAACTCCCGCAGATGAGGGGGCAGCAGGATGGCAAGCTGGTGGCCTCTGTCTAAACCCTAACCCTGAACCCTAAACACCCCTCAACTGGTGGCCTCTGCCTAATCACAAACCCTACACCCTAAACACCCCTCCCGTAGATGAAGGCGCAGCAGGATGGCAAGCTGGTGGCCTCTGCCTAAACCCTAACCCTAAACCCTAACCACCCCTCCCGCAGATGAAGGCGCAGCAGGATGGCAGCAAGGTGGCCACTTCCTTTGCCCTGTACACCGACACAGATGTGCTCTTTCTGGCTGACCTCACCACCTGCATATTGCGGCCCCCCACGATAGCCGCCATAGGGCCTGAGAGCAAAAAGGACACTGCCAGCAACACCGGGGTCATGTACTTCAACGTGAACGCGTTCACAAAGGTAGGGGGTGGGCCGAGGGTTTCAAGGGGTTTTGGGGTCTGCTGGTGAGAACAGCATCGCATTTTGATAGGTGAGTGTCTTCTGTAAGATTGGGCCTGTTGAGGGAAGTTGCAGCTGAAGCTGGGTGTTGGATGTGTATGCCTTGAGAGCAATTCGTTCACGGCAGCAGCACAGGGGGCATACCAATATAAGAATAGAAAGTGTAGAACTGATACAAAAATAGAACGATAATACGCCCATGAAACAAAGTGTCATTGGATAATGTACCTCAATGTGAGCGCGTTCACCTACTCATAAAACAAGTCGCCTACGAGCTGCCCATCTAAACACTCCTCAACAACAAAAGGTGGTGACATTGAGGGGACGTTTCTCGCCCCCTCAGGAGCGGCCAGCCCTGCTGGCCCATGCCATGACTCTCATACTCAACATGAGCCCTTTCACCTGTTCATTCACACAACAAGTTGCCTATGACCCCACCAAATCTGCGACATTGAGGGGACATTTCTCGCACCCCCAGGAGCGCCCAGCCCTGATGGCCTACGCCAGGGCTGGCCACTTCAAGTTCAAGGCAATGGACCAGGGTCTGCTGCTGGAGTTCTTCAAAGGAAGGCTGGACATGCTGTCAAACGAGTACAACTGGAAGGGATACTGGTGCGCAGCGAAACCCTGATACCTGAACCCTATCCCTAGCCAGGCTGGACATGCTGTCAAACGAATACAACTGGAAGGGCCGCTGGCGCGCAGCAGAAACCCTCGCATTGAACCCTAACCCTAGCCAGGCTGGACATGCTGGCAAAAGAGTACAACTGGAAGGGCCGCTGCGCAGCGTAACCCTAATACTTGAACCCCAACTTGAAACGTAACCCTACTCAGGCTGGATGTGCTTTGCGAAACACTAGGGCAAACCCGACCCAGGGTTCCTACCACCTGGCTTTGGTAGGGTTTTGCCACCATTGTCACCACATATGCGCCCGTTCAAGGAAAGCCACCAACACATCCTCGCCACAAGCACCCTTCCATAGTATTTTCCTGCCCCCTCCCGCCCTTCACTACAGCCCCCTCATACCCCCTTCCCTGCAAACCCCTACCCACCTCCACCCCTGTTAAACCCCCCACTTTCAATCCCTGCAGGGGCGCCAACCCCGCCGCCAAGATCTTGCATTGGCACGGCCCCAAGCCCGGGAAGTGCCTGCGCTGCTTCCTGCAGGAAAAAAACGGGAATTTGGGGAAATGCCACTGCCCCAAGGCCTATGTGCGCATCTGGCAGATGACCCCCGACAAGCATCTGCTGTATGAGCAGGCTATGGCGCTGCATGAGGAGCTCATGGCACGAGGGGGGGGGATGCTGGGGACCCGATGCCACGTGGCGGGGGGGGGGGGGGGGATGGGGGGGCTGCGGTGGCCGGGGGGGGGGGGGGGGGGGGGGGGGGGG
>JAULBX010030342.1:0-16205 GCA_032358255.1 Heterotrichella gracilis
TGGGGGGGTGGGGGGTGGGGGGAAACCCGGGCGCAAGATGCAGGGGGTGGGTATGATCCCTTTGGGGCCGAGCAGGGAGGTGGTTGAGGTGGAGGTGGAAATGGGGGTGGAAGGGGGGGGTGGAGAGGAGGGTGGGAGTGTGTGCGGGGAGGGGGGAGAGGATGCGAACCAGACGGGGGGGTCGGAGTGCCTGAGCGGTGGTCGTGGTGGTGGGGAGGGGGGAGAGGAGGGAGGTGGCAGGGGGGGTAATAGGAAGGCTGTGGGGGGTGCAGCAACCACACGGACGTGATGGCAATGGAGTGTATAATAAATGCAGTGCGCGCCACAGGGGTCCAGTTTGGGGTGGGTCTGCAAAACCCTTCAAGAGTTAAGGGTGGGGTACTAGACGACATGTTGCCCGTTGTAGTGTGTAGGGTCTGCGTGAACCCTATCAAGGTTTAGGCTGGTGGTTTCTGGGTATGGTAGAATGCTTTTGCAAGGTAGACAGATGGGTTACACAGGAGCCCACCTGGGTAGGTCCCATACAGTGGGTAGGTTCTCTACAGTGTAGGGTGTAGGGTTTGTCTCGGGGTGTAGCTGTAGCCAATGAACCACGCACACAGCTGCAGTTAATTGTGATACAATACGCTAGAGTGCAATAACATGCATGCTGCCTTGGGAGCCTCCATTGCAGCAGCTTTCGCCCCTGAACACTTGTAACAGTGGTTGGTATACCTACGTAGAGCCAGGTACTTGCCTTCCAGCAATACAGGGATGTATGCTGTTCTGGCTCGCCACACCAGACAAGCCACATCTTTGCTGGGTGTGGACAAGGGACACAGCAGGTACAAGCAGTGGCTTTGCAAGTGTGGCCCGGGTCCTACCTGGGTTGCCACTGTAGCAGTCATGACAGTGGTTGGGGGCTGCCAAGCGCACGGCCCATGGCATGTGTACACACATGTCTCCTTAGCCCGGTGTGCAACAGCAACCTTTAGCTAGGTAAGTATTCTGTCCAGCTTGTCCTATGTCAGTCACAGCTTAGTGAAACGTTAGGCTTGCTTGGAAGGGCAACAGCTGTCACAAGTACTGCCACCAGCCACAGCCCAAGCCTGCCTGGAGGTGCACATATGCCTCACACCCGGGGCCACCCCACTCGAACTGGGGTGCTCAGGAGGGGTTAAGCCTCGCTGAGGCACGCGGGGGTAACGTTCTCTCGTTATAGCGGCCAGCTGTTCGACCCTAAGCTGCTTCCCTTGCAACGTGGCGTGTGTGCGGGTACCGCGACGATCCGCCTCAGGCAGCTTCGAGCCCGTCAGCTATCCTTTGTGCGCAGCTGGGTCCGTGCTTGTGGTGCCCTGGAAAACCTCTTCACTGGCGCCCCGCATATATGTAGGAACGGTCTCCGAAGCGCCGCACAAAGTATGCTCAGGCTGTCAAGACTGGATACATAAGCCGTCGCCAGCGTTGCGCAACAGCATTACTGCTGAAACCACTGGTGCTGCACCCCTCCTTGAACAGCTTTGCATGTCCGCATGTGGCGACATCTCCCTTGCAGATAAGTTACCACGCGCCCCCCGTAGTTGTGTCAAGTCGCCAGGCAAGCCGCCGCTTCGTTTCATACGCCGCTGACCGCTCTTTGAACACTTGTATCTAGTCTCTGCTACGGCATTTTACCGGTGCATCGACGGCGCAAAGTTCTGTGCAATGGCAGGTCAACTACGCCTCGTACAGGCGACATGCGTTGCTCTCACGCTACTCTGCCTTGGCGCTCTCGCCTTCGGCAAACCCATTTCTAAGGAACAGAAGCTTGCGATGAAGCAGGAGGTCGCAAACTTCAGGGTAGGTTGCTATAAACCCCTGACATGTCGCGGCGGCACTACAAGTTGTGCAGATCGGCATGCCAGTGCCTACTGAGCCTCAAGCGTTGTCTGCTGATTTGCCTGCTGGGTTTCAGGTCGCTTGTATGTAACCAACGAGAGCGACCACGTTCAGAAGGGGCTCGGCTCCTTTATCCCCGATATCTTTCCAGAGGTGTGCACTCATGGGCTTGCATCGTGACTGCCTGTGCCACGTGTGCCACCCGCAGGCCCAGGGCTTGCACGGATACAAGGCGTGGGCGCAAGGGAAGGGAAGGAGCTTTAAAGACGACAAGGTACGGTCAGCGCTGTGCGCGGTGGTGCAATGGGCGTTGGTCACGCGCATGTTTCGAAACCAAGTTTGTGATCTGGAGCGAAATGCGCCGCACATGCGGCCAACACGGCCTGTTTGACCTCTTACCGCGGAGGTTTCTTTGCACGATTCTTATACCCAAATGCTGCTCACTAAAACCTCTAGATATCCCCACAGCGCTCCCTCGAGTCCACCCTGCGCCCCGCACCCCCTTTGCAAATGTACTTTCACCCACACTTATGTTGGTTGCCCTCCTCTTGCAGGAAGCTGAGCAACGCCATGGCCAGTTCCTGAAGACGCTCGACGAGATAGACGACCTCAACGACGCGCAAGACTCGTGGCTGGTACGTATATGCAGCTACACCGGATGCAACGCATGCATCTGCACCCACTAGTTGGGTCCCGCGCGGTTCCGGGTTGCGCGCGCGGGTGGTGCGTGCTTTACCCAAAGTTGGTGTTACATTCACGGTGGATGGTTGTGGGGCGAACCGTTTCCACACGCACGCGCCGCCCTCCTCGCGAGACCTCGCCCCAGCTGTGGGCAGAGCACATTAATTAATATTCTTGTGCCATGCTGGTCTGATAGTCCTGGACGTACATGCAAACAAATCAAACAAACGCTTGCATGTACGTCAGGCTCGACCGAGAAGCGAGACATTTAGGCCTGTCTAGCCTGTATTTTATCGTTATCTTTCACTTGTGGTGCCAGTGTATCGTCTTGTATGTCGAGCGTTGCACGTCGGTCATACATGCATGCCCGCAAACTGCTTAGGTGGCAAGGCAGTACGGACAGGCTTGCACACACACAATGCCTGTGGCAATGGCAATACGGACTACGTAAATGCGTACGTAAGTATATGGACACGTTACAACCGAAAAGCTCTCCTACAGCAGCGCACACTACGCACATATAGGCAACCAGTGTTCCAGGCACATATGCAGACAAATCACTGCAGTTCGTCCACCATTGTCACCCACCGTGGTGCAGCACTGACTATTGCGCTGTTGTTAATGTTGCCCCTGGGTCACCCTCGTCACCCTGACTACCCTGACTGGCTACCCCTTGCAGCATACTCGTTGGGCAGGAGGGTGGTGTAGCTCCAGCACACAGCTAGGGTGCTGAGCAGCAGTTTAGGGTTTTGGTGGCCACCAACGCAGGACAGTCTTGTGTTTAGGTTTAGAGTCCCAACCCTAAACCCTAAACCCTCCCTGCAGGCGGGTGTGACCCATTTTGCTGACTGGACCGATGCCGAGAAGCGCGCGCTGGTGCCAGGTGTCACCCCCCCTGCGCAGCCACAACCCGGTGCCAGGAAGCTGCTAGGTGCGTCCTTTCATAAAGGTTAGTGTGACTACATGTGCAGCAGGTAGTGTACATCACATGGTTAGGGTTTAGGGTTTGCGCAATGCGTGCATCGCAGCCTGCTGCTAATGTCGAGTGTGGTAAAGCTTGACAAGTTGCACCTTGGTTAAAGCATATACATAAATTATTCTTCAGTATTGTAATTTAAGACATTTTTATAATCATCAAATGTTACACAATTATATGATTATTTACTCTTAACTGAAAATGTCTTCTAAATATGGAAGATAAGCATGTATATATGTATTATTTAATAACTCAAGGAGGCCAGCAATGATCCATCATCATTACGCCCAGGATCAATGGCCATTATCATCACAATCGTCATTACTCAGCATCATCTGACCGTCATCATCTGCCCCTCCTCCCCCAGGCGCCCGCTCCACCCTCGCCATCCCCCCCGCCAAGTGGGACTGGCGGTCCCAGGGCAAGGTGACCTCCGTCAAGAACCAGGGCCAATGCGGGTCATGCTGGGCGCACGCGGGTGCCGCCTCCATCGAATCCGCCTACCTCATAAAGACAGGCACCTCCCTTGACCTCTCGGAGCAGGAGTACATGAACTGCGCCAACCCTGCAAACCAGCAGGGGTGCCGCGGGGGTAAGCTGACAGCAGCCTTTACCTATGCCAAGGTCAACGGGAGTGTGAGGGAGACCGTCTACCCGTACCAGGTAGGGGGGAAATGGCCATGTGTGCGGTTGTGGTGTTGCATGGAGTGAGAGCAATCTGCTCCCACAGCCCAAGCTGTTGACATTTGTTAGCACTTCATTCTGTTGCACTTACGCATCCCATGCTAGTTATATTTATCATACAATTATTTCAAGCGGTGGGGTAGGTGGATATTATTGCAATGTAAATTGAATTGCTGCAGCTGCGCCCTCCTCTTCGCTACCTTCTTTCCTTTAAATCAATGCGCCTGTTCAAAAACAGGCTGCGCATTCCGATATTAATATTCATACAATTTCCTCTCTTTATATATTCGTATCTTTACTTATGCATTTACTTTCTACCCATCCCAGGGCGTCGCCGGGGCCTGCAACCTGACCGCCAAAAACAGCGTCCCCACCTCCAGCAAGGCCTGGGTATTCAGCTACACCACCACCTACACGGAAGCTGCCCTCCTCACCGACACCTACACCACCCCCACCGTCAACTACTTTGCGATATACAGCAGCTTCTACAACTATGTGTCGGGGGTGTACCAGCAGAGCAACTGCATTATCAACACCGCCAACACCGATTACAAGGGGACCCACGCCATGCTGGTGGTGGGCTGGGACACGGATGCATCAGGGGTGCCCTACTGGATCATCAAGAACTCCTGGGGGACCAAGTGGGGCCAGGGGGGGTATCTGTACCTCAGGAGGGGGGTGGGCATGTGCTGCAATGGGCAGTACAATGTGAAGGCCACTGCCCTCACTGCCCCACCACCACCACCACCCCTTCTAGGCTGATTATAATCCACCGCCTCGTGACCATCCCCGCCACCATCCCAGCCCACCATCCCCAACACCCACCAACATCACCAAGACCTCCATCTTCACCCCCACCACCTACACCACCCCAGTCCCCATCCCCTTCGCCGCCACCACCACCACCCTATGCCTCCCCGTCACCTTCAAGGCAGCTCAAGAATAAACCCCTGGCTAGGTTTTTGCTCGGATCACAGCAAGACCTTCATTCTGAACCAGGGATCGACAAAATTTCAAGCAGACCGTTGCATGTGCAGTTCATTGCCCTATTTGGTAAGAGCTGTTTAGCGTTTAGGGTTTAGGGCAAGTGTACTGTGATTGAAATCTCAGTGTTGAATTTGAAGCTCGTCAGTTGCAAGATATAGACTATTTATTGCGTACGATAACCGTAGGATTCATAGCTGTGACGCCCAGAACTTTGTTTTTTTTAAATGCGCTATTTGGATTGCCATAGTGAAGTAAGGTTTATTGCTGCCGTGCGCAAACTGCAATTTTGCACAAAATCCAGGGGACTCTAAATCAGCTGACATTTGGGGGACACCATTATGAATGTAGAAGTAGTTCCTGTGTAATTTGGTCGTGATTACCCTGCAGGGCATTGACTTTGGTACGATGTCGGGGTATGATACAATGTGCATTTTTTGCAGTTGTGGTTATTTATGTCCACTGTACCCCCAAAGAACTGTGAGGGGTCATTTGAGCGTTGCCAAGTCTATTTAATGTGAAGAAAGACTTCAAGCAGTTGCCGAGAATCAAGTACGCCTTTTTTGATAATAAATGTGGGTTCAGTTTAGCATCCTCCAGTCATTATATAGTTGCTCACCGATGATGGTGCAAGCTCGAAGGTGGCGTGGTTGTAAAAAACACCTTATATAGCATCAAATTACAATCAGGTAATCTGATGCAGTGGCACCAGGCAACGTCATAAAACGACAGTTGCAGTTGACTCACTTGACTCTGCATTGCGCCAGGCTTCGATTACTGCCATTTCCGGTGAGGCAAGTAGGTGTGACGGTGGTGTTGGACCTATCCGATACACAATATACCAAGATGTTCAGGAGAAGGTTGGCAACGGACCAGCAACCTAGTACACTACACAGTGGCCCTAATAGAATAGGATCACAGAAAAATAAGCGAGAACGAGGTGCAAAACAAGCTGAAGCAGTGTCCAAACCCGTTGCAAAAAGCAAAGGAGCCAACAAAGCAGCACATATTAATATAGCAAAATATTAATATTCTTCATAAGCCTCCAAGGCCAGGCAAGTTGCCTGAGGCAACGGTTACTAAATAGTGAGACTGACCTGCTGTATACATACTTGTGCCAAGCAAGGTTGACCGGTCACCGTTGTTTGTTCCACTGTCTGCTCTGCGTGAGGTATCGGCACAATTGCTGCTCCTGCTCGTTTGAGTAGTTGACTCCTCAGCACCGGACCACTCCCTCCAGGACCTTTACTATTCTGTTTTGTAACGCTACTTCTAACAAAACCAGGCCTGCTCGGCCCTTCAGTGCGTGCTAGCTATAAGTGAACTGAGCGGGCCTCTCCCTGTGTGGGATCAGGTCCCGCAGTTGGATCGATGTACGGTACTACTGCTCCAGCAAACCGTTCATATTCCATCTCCTTGTTCACGGTAGGTTCTGGAGAAATAGGGCGTGCGTTGCACAGCGTTGCATCGTGCCCTGGACCTCAAGTCCTTATGCAATCGGCCAACGCATGCATGCATGCATATTTGCATGCCTTGACTGCCAACGGCAGGCTCGTGCCTTGTTTAGCACGCCTACCATCTGCTGCATGTAAAATAACAGTGGCTTTGTACTCTGTCCCCATGGTGTAGGCTCCCATCGCCCAATTCTGATACACAATGGCAGAGCCTCGCCAACTGAAGGCGCCAGGGGTCACCACCACCATACAGGCGCTGCCACCCGACGTCCTGCGAAGCATACTGGGCCTGGTAGAGCTAGGAGACAGGGTCGGGTGCATCCCTCTGGTGTGCAAGGCCTGGCACCGCCTCAGCCTAGGCCCCTCGGCCATGTGGGAGGACGTGCAGGTGAGCTGCACCCTTGTGTGGGGAAACAGGCTTACGGTATACCGCAGTATCCCCAAATACACATGCCTTCAACCAGTCACGTGCAATGCACACCCTGCGTGTTTGGACCTGTTGCTAGCATCTGATTCATCTGTGAGGCTGTGCGTGAGGTGCAGTTTCTAGACGGAGTAGCAGTGCTATTCACAGAGAAGGTTTGTTCAATACACCCCTCGGTATACCGAGCGTAGCCCCTGAAAGACCCATCCACGTACCACAACGTGCCTGCAGTCATGGCCTGACCAGCACTCCTCCCCTCTCCACAGGTGCCAGTCCCGTGCCCGTGGAAACCACACACTTGCTCCTATGCGTCCCGCCCAGCCCACTACTCCTCGTCAGCCGCTGGCTGCTGCCCCGCATGCCCTGCGTCCGCCAGCTGTCGCTTCCACACGTGCCCTCAGTCCCCTCTGATGCGCATAGCGCGTGCATCGCATCCATCCTGGCGTGCGGCTCCTCCCTCTGACAGCTGCACATGGAGAGAGAGTGGCGCCCGGCGTGCTGGCAGCCCTGACGTCGTGCGCGCATCTCACGCGGCTGAAGATAGACTTGAAGTTGTCCGGTGAGGATGCTCCCAAGCCATGGGACCAAGCTGCGCCCCTGATCAAGTGTGGACTGGCCCACATGGCGGCGCTCACCCAGCTTCGCCAATTGGAACTATCCGTCCCCGACTTCGACAACCCGAGGCGCAGGGATGGGCGGTATGGGCATCTGCCTTCGGACATGCAGGGGGCATCCGACCTGCTGCGGGGTCTCGTGCTGCTGGAGCTCCTGCACCTCACCAACCTACCCCTTCCCACGCGTCTCGAGTGCTTCCCCTGCCTGGAAGTGGCCCAGCTGCACCTCGGCAACTTGCTGAATGACATCGAAAGGGTGGCAGGTGAAGCAGGCTTGCTTCTGTTTGGGCCCAGCGCCTCCCTCCGCAGCCTGACCATCAACACAGCATGCGAATGCCAAAGGGAGATTAAGCTGCCTGCAGTGGATGGCCTCCCCTCTGCCCTTCCCAACCTAACTCACCTGGCACTGGAGCGGTTCGCGGAAACGGAGGAGTCCATTGCGGCGCTGGGCTTGCTGTCTGGCCTCACTTCCCTGGTGTTAGGGGAAAGGCTGGATGAGGAGTACCGCTTCATTGGCTTTCCACCGCTGGTGCCCAGGGGGGTGGCTGCCTTGCCAGGCCTTGTGCAGCTGGAACGCTCACTTCTTGGGGTGAAGGGGACGCATGAGTACCACCCGAAGCTGGATTTCAGCTCTATCAGGGAACTGACTCGCCTGACGTACCTTTGCTTGGGATACACCCCACATTATGGCGGGGACCCCCAACGGTGTGCCACCCTCACCCTCCCAGAGGGCATCACAACCCTCACTGCACTGCAGCGCCAGGTAGTCAAGTGGCCAGCAGACTTTGATTGGGATGTTGTGATGATTTATGTCGTTGTTTCAGCCACGATGGCCAACCACGGGGTTAGAAAGGTGATGGGGGGAGCTATCTTCCTTCATTCGCAGCAGCAGTTGACAGACCGCTACCCTACCCCCCATTGCTACGTCGGCCCATACCTGGATCCCTCATCCCTTCCCCCAACGCTGGAACCATTAATGCGTGAAATCACAATCACGGACCGGTGCCAACGCACTGCGGATGCACTGTTGTGGCTGTGGGAGCGGCTGGAGGGGTGCCCACCACGGGTCAGCATGCCAGCTGGCAGCCTCGATGGTGGGAGGCGTGTGGGTGCACTCCTTTGATGCAGGCGCACATGAGGAGCTGTGGTGCCCCCCGGCTGACTTGGCTGACAAGTTGAGGTTGAAAATTGTCAATGGTTTGGAGGAGCCTCCACTGAAAGATGGCGTGCCCCAATGGGCGCCGTTTGGGGTGCCAACATGACACTTATAAAGTGACAGTGTTTTGTGAGGCACTCAAGTACACAAAGTGGAGTCTTTTGTTGTCAGTTGTAGGGGATTATGTGGCAATGATGTCCCAAAACACCTTGGTTATCTCTGTTTGAACCAGTTGTAATGATTTATCTTTTAAGGTGACCTAATTAGTAGCCATTCTTATTTACCTCTCAGTCCCTCCAAGAAAAGAAAAGAAAAGAAAAGAAAAGAAAACAGACGCCAAAGGCGTAAATAAGGCGGCATAGCAACTCCTCCACTTGTTCTCCGCTGCCACCTCTCCATCCATCACAGGGTACCCTTTCCCTCCCGTGAAGAATTTTTAAATGACTTGACTATGCGTATTTGCTATGCCGCCCTGCTTATGCCACACGGCGTTTGTTTTCTTTCTGGTGCCCTGGTGCTATCCAATGGCCCCCTAACTCCGCCTCTGTGCGTCCCCTTTTTTCCTTTGTATAGATTTCAAGATGAGCGAGACACGGGACCTGCTTTATGCTCTGTAGCCTGTGCCCACGTTGCCTGCAACAATAAGGCAGGTTGGTTGTTATTTTCTGTGCAGCATTAGGTTGATCAGGTGGCTGCCCAGCTCAAGTGGTTCACCTGGCGTGTTGGCACCAGCACCGGAATTACTCGCCATGCTCCGTGACGTCCAATGCGTAAAGCTGTTTTGAGAGCGATATCGCTCAGTGTGCTCTGTGGCTCTATGCAAATGGATGGCCTGTTTGGCCACTCCGACTTTTCATACAGGTACGCCCGAGTGTGCGTCGGTGTGCGGGGCGGCACCACACTTGATCCACTGCCTTCCCGACCTTTGTTGTCCACCTCCTTGTCCATGGTAGTCTGGGGAAATAGTTCGTGCCTTGCACAGCGTTGCATCGTGCCCTGAAACTCAACTTGTGACATGCATGCATAGACCCTGGATGCAGGCATGCATGCATATGCTGGCCATGACTGCCGAGGCAGGCTCGCCTCTCTTCCCAGCACACCTGCCGCCTGCAGCATGCTCAATAACACCTGCTACTGCCCCATGATATAGGCTGCATCTCACAGTCATCACAGTCCTGAAACCTCCCATCTACAACGCCAAGGCACCATGGCAGAGCCTCTCCAACTGGAGGCGCCAGGGGCCACCACCACCATACAGGCGCTGCCACCCGACGTCCTGCAAAGCATACTGGGTCTTATAGACGTAAGCGACAGGGTCCGTTGCATCCCTCTGGTGTGCAAGGCCTGGCACCGCCTCAGCCTAGGCCCTTCAGCCATGTGGGAGGACGTGCAGGTGCGCTGCAGCCCCTTGTGGGGAGGGATAGGCTTGCACCCCTACCCCTCAGTACGCATGCGTGCAACCATCCACTTAGGCATTTGCAACGAGTGCTGCAGGTTCTGCGTGCTTAGGTTTAGGGTTTAGGGTTTGATAGTTTCAGTGGTGGGCTGTGCGCGAAGAGCAACCACGCACTGGCTGCGCCAAAAGCGATTCTCAAGAAAATTATCAATTTAAGTGACAGAGATAGGAGTGCTTCCGTGTACACCTTGGTGGTCCCTCTAAGACCTCCACAGGCACCGCACAACGCCCTGCACCCCTGAACCCACCCCCCCACCCCCACCCATAGGTGCCAGACCCATACCCGCTCAACGAATACACCGGGATCGTCCCTGCCGCAGTAGCCTTCTACTCCCTTTTCGCCCGCTGGCTGCTGCCCCGCATGCCCTCCATCCGCCACCTGGCGCTCCCACACGTGCACCCCAGTCTCCCTGAAAATAACAGCGCGCCCATCGCCTCCATCGTGGGGTGCGGCGCCACCCTGCGCCATTTGAATCTGAGTAGTGTGGCGCCCGACGCGCTGACTGCCCTGGCAGCATGCACTTCTCTCACGCAGCTAACCATCTGTATATACATGCCCGGGGATGTATATGCTTCCCTGCCATGGCCCGACGCCTCAGATGAAAGCGGGGCTGGCCCACGTGGCGGCGCTCACCCAGCTCCGCCGCCTGGACCTTTGGGTCCCCGACTTTTACAAATCGAGGTCCCAGGATGGGCAGTATGGGGATCCCAGCCTGGGCCTGGACATGCAAGCGGCATCCAACATTCTGCGTCAACTCACGCTGTTGGAGCGCCTGCACGTGTCCAACCTGCCCTTTCCAACAGACCTCGAGTGCTTTCTCCACCTGGAAGCTGCGCGGCTGTGGCTCGGCGAGCTGCTCAACAGCATGCAGTGGTATGAAAACGACAGCGCGCCTGGCCCGCTGCCGGTGGGCCCCAGCGCCTCCCTCCGCCGCCTGACCATCGACACAGGTGCAACCCTAAACCCAACCTAAACCCTAGACCCTAACCACAAACCATAAACCCTAGGTTGGCCTTAAATCCTGAACCCTAAACATTCTCCACAGCCTGACCATCAACACAGGTGCAACCCTAAACCCACCCTAAATCCAAAATCATAAACCCTAATCCCACCCTAAACCCTAAACCATCGCTGCAGGGTGCAGCGAGGAGTTGGCGATGCTGCTCCCACGGGTGGGCGACCTCCCCGCTCACCTCCCCAACCTCGCCTCCCTGGCTTTGGACGGCTTCATGGAACAGCTCGGTCACAGGCACAACTTTGAGCCATTGAGCGCGCTGTCTGGCCTAACCTCGCTGCGCATTGGGCGGGTGCTGGATGGGCAGGCGAACTATGGCCACGTCTTCCCGCCACTCATGCCACCGGGGGTGCCTGCCTTGACCCAATTGGTGGAGTTGGACCTCTCGGTGGTTGATTTGGAATAGTGTAACGAGGGGCACCAAGAACTGGACAGGGGAATTTCCAGCCTCACAGCCCTCACCCGCCTATCTCTGGGATACTCGCCTATAATCGCACCGCAGGGATATTCACAACGCCACGTGGAGAGCCACAAGGCGACGCTGCACCTCCCGGGGTCCATCACAGCCCTCACTGCACTCCAGCGCCTGACGGTGAAGGGTCCAGAGGAGTTGCATGACGAGGATGCGTGGGTGCCCATCTCAATATTGCTGGAGTGCTGCTCGGAGGTGAGAGAGGCAATCATTGTCCTATCATTCATTATTTACTGTATTATGTGTTTATGATTTTTTTTATCATTTCTTTACTGTATCATTTCATGTGTATTCTTTCATTTATGTACTTGTTCATTATTTATTATCTCCTTGATCCTGTTTTTTATTATAATAATAAACACATATATTTGTTCTTTGTTTGTTCCCAGGGGGAGGCATGGGTGGGCGCTGTGTTCACCAACGAGCCGACTGATCACACCTTCACCCCCTACTGCTACATCGCAACAGGCAGCCTGGACATTGACCCGGGGGACTGCCAGGGCGTGGCGGATGCGCTGGTGTGGCTGTGGGAGCGGCTGGAGGGGTGCCCGCCACGTGTCAGCGTCCCAGCCCGCATTGAAACGCTGGGGACCGTTATAAAAGGGGGCCTGTGGGTGCACTCATTTGATGGCGATGCTCACAAGGAGCTGTGGTGCCCCCCGGGGGAGCTGGTAGACAAGCTGAAGAGGCTGGGGGGTGGGAGGGGGGCGGCGGCTGCGGGGCTCAGGGGCTGTTTGATAGCCCCATGGGGGCCTCCAGAGTGGGTGGAAAGGGAGGACAGCTTGTGAAGGGGCTGCTTCCTGTGCGCGCGATATTACCTAGGTGGATGCCGTCATTGTGGAAAATTGCTGACTTTTAATGGGTTGCCTGCCCTGGGCCAGTGTGCCTGCTGTCCACCCTGATAGGAACTGTTTGGGTGTATTCAAGCCGCCTGGCAATAAGATTTGATGCCTTAATAGATTTAATGCCTATAACTCATCCCTCAGGGCTTCTCCCCTCTCCTCCCCAAAGCTTGTCAAGCATTCCGTGGTAAAAGTGGGCTACCAGTGGAAGTCAATGACATGCATGCAGTTGCAAATAATTGACCAAATGCCACGGTGGACATGACGCCATTCCACTCCAGTGTGCACGTTGTAACAAAATTTGATACCAAAATTCGTTAATTCAACGAAGGAAAGCAAATCGAGGCCAGCGATGTGTATGTTACAATAGAGGCCCTGCCATGGTCTGTTCCATATATTTACTTATTAAGGCACTGTAATAACGTTGTATTTACAGTGCCTTGTCATGCAGCTACATGGAAAGAGTGTGCGCAGTACGCCCTCCCAGGGGATAGTATAACGTGTCCATTAACCCCCTGTACCCTAAACCCTTTTTAATATAGCGGGCATGCTGGTGCAAGCCCTGGGTGGGCAGCCACTGTGGATAAAAGTCACGACTGCAGCAGAACCCATCAAAATGTTAATGCTTCCATAGGTGATAAAATGCACTGCGCCGCACAAACCCTCCAAGTCTGACATTGTGCTCACAAGAAATATTTTAGCTGCCATGCCACCCGTCCCCTCGTGGCGCGGGCACCCCCCATGGCGCAATCACCAGCCCCTTCCGCGCCGCCGCCGCCGCCCCTCCCGGCCCCGCCAATGCAGCCAGCTTATCGGCCAGCTCAGCAGGGGGGCACCACAGTTCATCGTGGGCAGCAGCATCGAATGAGTGCACCCAAAAGCCTCCCGTGACAGAATTCCGCAGCACTTCAACACAGCGGCCGGCACGCTGACACGGGATGGGCACCCCTCCAGCCGCTCCCACAGTCACACCAGGGCGTCTGCCACCCCCTGGCAGTCCCCAGCATTGAGCCGCGGGCCACCTGGCGCAACATAGCAGTAGGGGATGAAGCCGTCTTCTGCCGCTGCTACGGGCTCATGGCTGGAAATCGCTCCCACCTTTGCCTCCCCACTGGGACAGACGCAATCCAGTGTGATAGAGATGATCGCCAACTTACAGCTCCTCCATAGGGGTTTGACGACCATAGTGGTGATGGATCCTGCCAGGCGGAGCGTTGCTTGAGCTGCCTTGGTGCGATCTTGCACATCTGGGAACGTTTGCGTGTATCCCAAACAGAGGCGGGTGAGGCGCGTGAGATTGGAGATGGCCCCATCCAGCTCTGGGTGCCACTCATGATTAAAGCCCAAATAAAAAGCTGAAAGCTCCAGATTTACCAGGCCTGTCAAGGCATCCACCCCCGCACGCATCAACAGCGGCAAGATGCCTTCGTAATCCTCATATTTACCTAGAAGTTGCCCAGTGCGTAACGCCGTGAGGCCGGACAACAGGCTCAATGCCGCAAAGCTGGGATTTTTACCAGGACAGTCTTGGAAACCATCTAGTGCCAGGGTGGAGAGGTTGGGGAAGTGAGCGGGAAGGTCGTCCAACTGTGGGAGCGGCAGTGCAATGGAGCGATCGCACACTGCACGAATGTCCAGGCTGCAAATGGAGGTACTGGGGCTGATTGGCAGCGGGCTTGATTGCATGTCCTTTGCAAGCCACCAGGTGAGCAGCTCACCAAGGCACAGCTGCACCACTTCCAGGCTTGGGAAGCACTCAAGGCCCGTTGGAAGGGGCAGGAAGGTCAGATGCAGCCGCTCCAGGAGTCTGAGTTGGCGCAGCAGGTTGGACGCCGCTTGCATGTCCAAGACCAGATCCTCAAACTGCGCATCCAATCGCGACGGGTTGCGGAGCTCCGGAACGGCCAGTTCCAGGCGCCGCAGCTGGGTGAGCGCCGCCACGTGAGCCAGCCCACACTTGATCTGGGGCGCAGCAGCCTCCCATGTATGTTTCCACTCGCCGGAAAGCCCCATGTGCACCTCCAGCTGCGTCAGTTGTGTGCATGCCGCCAGGGCAGCCAGCGCGTCGGGCGCCACGCAGCCCAGCACCAAACTGCGCAGTGTGGTGCCGCACCCCAAAATAGAGGCAATGGGCCCACTGTGCATATCTGCGGGATCGGAGCGCACACCTGGGAGCGACAGCTGGCGCACCCAGGGCATGCGGGGCAGCAGCCAGCGGGTGAGGAGGGCGAAGTAGGCGGCGGATGGGCGGGACATCCAGATGTGCCAATTGCGCGGGAGCGCGTCTGGCACCTGTGAAGAGGGGGGAGGTGCCGGTCACTACACGCATGCGGGCGCCTTGCGATGCCCATAGAGGTCCTTGACGAAGTTTTGGGGGGTTTAGGGTTTGGGCTGTATGTGCCCACAAGTTCACATTTGCCAGCCAAATAGTAACACTCAGAACGTGCAATCCTCGACACAAAAACGCATGCATGCGGAATCAGGACAACTTTTCACGCCTATCCCTCCTTGGAAAGCTGCGACTCACCTGCACGTCCTCCCACATGGCTGAGGGGCCCAGGCTGAGGCGGTGCCAGGCCTTGCACACCAGAGGGGTGCACCTGACCCTATCCCCCAGGTCTACCAGGCCCAATATGGTTTGCAGGACGTCGGTTGGCAGCGCCTGTATGGTGGTGTTGGCCCCTGGCGCCTCCAGCTGGGGTGCCTCAGCCATGGTGCCTGGCGCAGTGGAGGGGGTTTTATGACTATGTGACGCAGCCTATATCACGGGATAGGAGCAAGAAACGCTGTTATGAAACATTATGAATAAAATATTGTTGAGTAAGCTTGCAGCACGGTGGTACGAGGGTCTGGGAGAGGCATAGGTTCACATTACATGCATCTGATAAAATGCATGCATGCATCAGATGACACAAGCAGGTAGGAGCAAGTCAAGGTACCAGCAAAAAGCAAGCACAAGATGAAGGAGCAAGCCAAGGTAACAAAACAACGACGATACCTTTCAGAGTATTGCCAGGCAACGCTTGCTGGATAGAGAGACCGATGTAGTCGATGCCCTTTTTGCGAAGCAGGTTGTGCGAGAATCACCCATAAAGTTATTGACAAATAATATTGTTTCTGTTGAGCGTCAGCTGCAGATACAACTACCAAGCTCCGTCGCCGAAAGTTTCGAACTTTAAAGTTCTCCACTCCCTCCAGACCCTTTATTACCAGGGCACGCGTCGAAAATCCAAAATGGTGCGAAACTAAAATGTGCGAAAATGCTAAATTACAAGATTTTACAAGATTTTATTTGGCAGTCACGTTCAGGGAGCCAACCCGGGCTCACAAGACTGTTGGGGGTGCTTGAAAAAGTCACCCCGCTTACGAAATAAATTGTGAATTGATGGAGCCACATTGGCCCCACATTTACTACCAAAAAAGCTAAACAGGCTTCTTGAAATGCCAACAGTCTCGCGAGCCCGGGTTGGCTCCCTGACTGTGACTGTCAAATAAATCTTGTAAATCTTGTAATTATAGCAGCTCTGAAATGCTTCTCTAACATCGTGGTATAGTGGACATTCAAAAATAAAGTGGTGTTCATCTTCAA